>CM021100.1:46927386-47033523 GCA_007115665.2 Sequoiadendron giganteum
GGGGTTAATCCACAAGTTATACCCTATTAAAAGTATAAGGAGAATAAAATGAGGAATGCACATGCATTCAGGCACACTGCCTAGAGCTCACTACTCAAAGGAAGACTCACTATCTTACATAAAACTTTCAGATTAAATCCATTTGAAGAATTTGAACTGAGAAAGTAGCATATGCTAATGCCTGAGTATAGTTCTAGTTAAACACATGAAGACTTCTTCACCCTTCTTCACTCTTCTTCACACTCTACTCTATTTTCGAATGATCTAAACCTTATTCATACATAGCATACACACACTTCACATCTCTCTTTCTTTAACACTACTCAAATGAAGAAACAATCACTTATATATATCTGCAACAAGAAATTACATTGCTTCATGTTGGCTTTAAAAAAATAATAGAATGAATGCAATATGTCAGCGCAAAACAATAAAGATTATTAATGCGCATCAACCAAGGTCATCCACAATGTAGTAGAGACCCAAAAAAATGTCCTCAAACACAAAACACCTTCAATTATTCTTCCTCAGAGATCCACAACATGCTACAATCACTCTATCATCCATGAACATGAAAAAAATGAACACACAAGAAAAAATATCGGATCGTGAGCACAATGATCAATGTGAACATGCAACGTAGATAGAACATGATCTAGAAAAATCCACAAACACTTCAAGAAAATACAAAACCACTCAAACTACCAGATACAAATTATCTTCTTCTGTGAACACCATTTTTAGTACCAGAATAACTATCAAAATACAAAAGATCATAACTTCCTCAAATATTTATGCGCAACTCCGAAACTTATGGAGTAGAAACTAGATAGGCTTGAGAACAAAATCTTTAATCTACAACTTCTTACCATAAACATATTGAAATTTGCAACACACTAATCTTCACTACTTCACAGAAAACCTATAAGATATCCTCAACATATACAGTCTTAAAGACATTAATGCTAATAGTGTTCACATCAATGAAAAACACATATCAGAAATACAACCACAACATCTAACAATACACAGCTCAACTCACTCCTTCATCGAAATCAGATTCTACAACTAGCATTGGATATTTCTGAGCCCACACTTGATTAAGAAAAAACATTTTCTTTAATTCGAAGACATGAAAAATGAGCATATTGCTCTTCAAGACCATTTCTTTAGCCTTCTAGGGGCTAATGTCAATGTTGTCAGCTTTGAATTCCTAGAAATTCTATACTACCATTTGATTTTTCTCTAATTCTTCAATTCTTCCTTCAGTTGATTCCATCCTATCTTCAAATTCTTTTATCTTCATCTTCATCTAGAAATCCCTAAACTCAAAGTATCTTAATGAATTCATCATATTCTATGAATATCCTAGCTGTAATTTCCCTTTCATCTTCATGTACCTATGTACTTTTTTTTTCTACATCACCCATCCTTTCCTCATGTTTATGGGTACTGGTCTCAAGGATGGGCTGATCAACATCAATATCACTTTTCAATGACTGCAGTATTGTAGCCACTTCCTTAGTATCACCCACCTCTTCACTCTCCTCATAAGGTACTAACTATTTAATGATTTTTGTATTCTATCTTTTGGGAAGTAACTACTCCATGGGAGGTTCAAAGGTTTCACTTGGGGTATGCTCTATAGTTGCACCACTATCATGTTCTTGGAGATATGCTTCCTTCTTACTGTACAAGTCTTGAAATTTACCAATTATCAAATCTATCCTCTTGATGGGGTCCTTTTCCTCAAAAACATTATCCTAGGAAATCCTTGGACCTCCACTTCATCCTTTCTTCAAGCTTCTTCATGTATCCCATTTTTTCCTTCTACTAAATACATCATTATAAGTAATGCACTTCCTTATGGCATCTTCTTCATAGTCCACTTGGTGTGCTACTATCATTTTGGTAAGAATATTGTGCCTTATGTTGTTTATGTGATTTTTAGGGTCAAAGGATCTTCCTTTTATATAATTCAATGCATATCTTGTCTTCAAATAATACTGTAACTCCTCTAGTGTGTCTAAGCCTACATTCCAATTTTCACACTTGGTTTGGTTTGGCAGGAAAGTGTCTTTATTTTGCTTATGCCTTACATCTTTTTCCATTCACATTATTTTCCATATAAACTCAAGAAATGATAATCTAAGGTGCACAAACTTTGGTAGTATGTGTGGAGCGACTGGATATCCATAAAATCTTATTATTGTAACTTCTGAGAGGAAGAACCAATCTCCAAGATTGTTTGTATGACCCTACTCTGGTCTTAAATCAAAAGGTCTCAGTAGTTGCAACATTTTGGTTGAAAATCTTGGTATTGTATACACAATAACTCAAAGGATTCTATGTACAAAGTTTTTGTAGAATACAACAAATATTGAGTTCTTGCATCAACTGTCCCAAATATAGCACCGTTTATGGATAGGTATGGGATTCCCTTGCTCATCTAATCTATCCAAGTCCATTCTTTTAATCTAATGGTCCCTATTCTGGTACAATGTCAAATGACATAGTAGGGAATAGTGTCTGAATGTAATTGGTGCTCTATCCTCTAAAACTTATGAGAATTCATCATCTAACACCTTCTCAAGGTATGCAACAAAGTCATATTCAATATTATTTTTAGGGTTTTGAATTCTCATGACCATCATCATTAGGCCTATTGGAATTTTATCTTGAGTATCGATCCCCAACACTTGGCAAAGAGATAAATATTTATTCACAAAATAATACTTAAAATATGTCACAATAAATGGTTAAGTATTGGTAGTAGAGATGGGGATTGTTCTATTACCAATGGCTCTTTTCATATATAGGGGTACCTCATCACTTCTATAAGTACTTAACCTAGAATAATCCTCACTTTTCTATAGGTTTATCTTGGTCAGAGCCTGCTTGTTTAAGTCAAAACACTCAATGATGGTTGTTCTGGTTACTTCTACCAATACTGTGTCATTTGGAAACCTTACTATTTTGGTAGCTGAGTAATAGTGTTTGGCTAGCAGTCTAATAAATTCTACATCAACAAACACATTTGGGGCAATCAACCTTGCTAAATCCAACATCCAAGGGTTTGACACTAGAATATTTTCATTTCTCTTATTGTAAAAATACCAAAATAGGTCATATCCAAATTTGGGAATGAGGGCATCCTACAAATTTGTGTAGTGTCCATGAGAAAATTCTTATTACCCTTTGTATTAGACCTTAGAATTATATCTAATATGGATTGATAGAGTGATCTCTTCTTTACTTTAGGTTCTTCATTTTTAATTTTAGGCTAACTTTCTTTTACTTCTAAATATTTTCTTTTAGGAGGCATGTTTCAATTTTCTCTACTATGGCTTCAAATGAAAAAACCATGAAATATTTTTTATATTAACAGAGTGCTTTCAGAGATTTTTCATGCACTTACCTAAGTATGATGCTTGTAGGACTTCTTCTTATCATATCCTTAGCTTCTTTGACACTAGTGTATTGCAATTGAGTGCGATATTGGGAAAAATCAATTGTCTTTGAATGGCATGGTATTCAGTCATATCATTTTTAATTCCAACTCTTCATAAAATAATTGCATTTAATTTTGGTAGCTAACATGATTTTATGCATTTATTGCTATAAATTATAATGATGCCATGATTACCATACTACTGTCATCTCTTATTATACCCATTGTGGTATGACTGTGTTTTTCCCTTCACTTCTATTGTTTACCATACTACTGCCTTGCTTAAGACCTCTTACTATGGAGTTGCGATGTATACTTCTCTACCACAGCCATATTATCCACCTTATGCAGTACTGTGTTGTCCACTTTTATTCCAATGCTTACCGATGTACCTCCTTGCTCAAGACTTCTTGTTGTGGGGTTGTGATGTATACTACTCTAACGCATATGTTACTCACCCTCTCAAAAGTATAGTGTTGTATGCGTTATCTTCTTTTTGTTTACCGCCTTATTGCACTCCTATGAATTGCCTTATGTGGGATGGCAGTGGGTACCTCATTGCCTTATAATTCTCCCTGCGGGGTGGTAGTGAGTACCACTTTACTACACAAGCTATATAATCTCTTGGTGGTATGGTGGTAAAGGCTTATTTCTTAACTTAGAATCCGCCATCCCATGCTACCTTTATTTTGTTTTTGCGGTACTACGGTAAAGGAAAAATTTATTTTGTTTATGATTATCTGGAGGAATAAATGGGTATATACAAAGGGAATGTTGGTGGAATTATGGATCTTTTCACACAAATTGTTGCATTTCATGTTAAATACAATTAAAATATTAGGTTTAAGGATTAGGGTATAGGCATGAGGGTATATGGTTGAAGGATTAGGTTGAGGTTCCAATGTATAGGGTAGAGGGTATAGGGGTTGAGGGTTTAGGATTTAAGGTTTGATGGTTCAGGGATCAAGGGTTGAGGGTTGAGAATTGAGGATTGAGGGTTTAATGTATAACAATGTAGAGGGTAGAGGGTATGGTAGAGGGTTTAAGGGTTTATGGTTTAAGGGTTTAAGGTTGAGGGTAGAGGATTGAGGGTATAGGGTTGAGGGTCCAATGTATAGGGTAGAGGGTATAGGGGTTGAGGGATTAGGGTTAATTAAGGGTTGAGGATTGAGGGTTGAGGGTAGAGGATAGACTAGGGTGAGGGTTTAAGGGTTGAGGGTTTAGAAATGGAAGAAATACCTACACACTTGATCCTGAATCATCTTCTTAGTTTGTCACCACTTTTCATCCCTTAATTGAATAAATAATTATTTATCTAATTAATCCATTCTCTCTTGTTAATTAAATTAATCAATCAGATTCAATTAACCCTATGTCTCTATTTAATTAATTAATTCATTTTATTTAATTAAATTCCTAAAGTCTTCCTATTAAATTGAATAAATTAAACCTTATTTAATTTAATCTAACATCATCTCCTTTTAATTAAATAAATCAAAAATATTTATTTAATTAAAGCCTAAATCATTTTCCTCTCAACTTTGATTTCAATAAATCTTAAACTCTAAATCAAATTTGTCATATCATCTAATCTCTTATTAAATTAATCAAATCCTGATTAATTTAATCCAAATCTCCTAATTTCTCTAGATTTTTCCACTTGCACATGAAAATAGATTTAATTGATTTATTAAATCCATATTTTCTTTCAACATGGCATATTCAGGGGAATATTCTTCCAAGTTTTAAAATCCCTCCAAGTGGATTTGTCCTTCCAACAAAGCATTCATTTCCTCTTACATGTCCTTGTGCATTGAGCTAAGTGGCATTTAATTCATTATTTTCTCCCTCCAACATGTCATTTCACAATTTTCAAATTCCACCTAGTATTATTTATTGTGTACATTCATCAAAATGTGCTCAAGCTTCCTCCATTCACATCTTGACAAGTGGCTCTTGGCCATTGGATGTTGAATAATCCAACATTGCTCCATTTTTCTCATTCTTCTATCTTCTCTTTCTATAAATACAAGGCTATTCTTCTCATTTGATCATCCACAACTTAGAGAAAATTTACTATCTTCACATTTAGAGCAATTTTATCCATTTCATAAGCACTTCCCATTATCATAGCTAGGTTATTGCAAGTTTTTATTAAGGAATTGCATCATTCTTCATCAATAAGTGGATCAATCTTCATCAAATAATCCAATCACACAAAGGATTTGGGAAAGGGCCATTTCCTGCACATAAATTGGCACCAACTCCCCCATGGAATCAATAGTTTGCATGCTTAAATAGTATTTATATTGTTTTCTATGTGTTGTTCTCCATTTTTCCTATTTTGAGTATTATAGATGAATTTCATGGGGAATCTTAGTTCTAGCTTGCATATGGATCTAATATTGTGTTTGTTTGCTATGTTTGTGTAGGTATAGGATTGGGGTTCACATTTTGGCACTAGAAGGAGGGCAGGATTGAAGGATTTCATCACATTTTTTTTAAAATTATGTATTTTTTTGTGTTTTTTTACAGCTTCCAGGAAACTCCACTACTGACAGTCAAGTGGCACTATATTGCACCACTCCAATCTCCAAACTCCACCACTGGATTCTTCCCACCAAAAAAATCAAATTTCAAAGTGCCTCGTAGACTTTCCAAATTTTGAACTCTACTGCTAGTCAAATAGAGCCGCAATTGCGATCTTTGTTTCACTGTAGAGCATCGTTGTCAATAATTAGCAGCGCTATATTGCATCAATGATATTTCTAAACTCTGCCACACCCATAAACAGTGCCACTAGGTTGGAGTAAAAAGTTCAAATTGTGTTTATTTTGACATGTTCTTTTTTGTTTTTGACATTTTGAACTTCTAACCTATTTTTTGTCTCTGTATTTCTTGGTTTTAATCAACTTGCAGGTTGAGGCAAGGAGGGAACAAAGAGGATTTTTTCACTATTACATAATTGTCTTATTGTATTAAGTGTTCTAAATTTTTTTGGAGAACTTATAATCCCTTTCTAAGGATTTGATTACCTTCATACTTTTAGGAGATACTAAATTTATTTTGGGCTCTAAAAAGGACACTACAAAAGCTTTCAATTTTGCTACAAAAAGGTTAAAAATAACTTTAGGAAAACTTACTAGATTTGGTTTAATGTTAACAATTGAATAAAACAAATCTCATCTTTCCATTTGGTGATTTAAAAATAATCTAATCATTTCTTTGAGGATTTAAGATGAACATGTGCATATTTGTTTTGTAATCACTTACCCAAAATAATATCATCAAAAATAGCGTATGCACTTCTCTCATGCTTTATAGCGATCTTGAGAATGAAATGTCTTTTTGGTGATATTAAGTTGTGTAAGGTTTTTCCTCCACCTTTCAAATTGGGTTTTAAAAATTGAGCCAATCTTGTGAGTGTGAGTGGAGGGCATCGCGAGTGTTCTCTCTTTGTTTCTCAACAAAGATTGATCTAACTATAGATGTTCTTGCTTGCTTTTGTGTACCTTTAGAGGGCCATCCTTAGTGGGAAAAATTACTCACTCCAAGGGAATGAGCCAAGCGGTAAGAAGCATAAGCCAAGCTCTTCCAAACCACTATATAATTTTTGGTTACAATGAAAATTGTAAACAATGGGAAGCAGTGCATGATAACTCTCCCCTAGTATCTTTATGAGATGTAAATCCCTTGTTCTAAGGGTTGGGAGATCTTTCACAAGGATTTTATCATTGCATCCCCTAAACTGAATGCCCTTACTATGAACTTTGTTTAGAAGCCAAAAATCCCAATATTTATTGGTGTCAGGAGGTCAGACCTCTGGAGTTGTCCCACATTCTTATGGATTTTAGTAGAGATTAGAAGTATGCCATGGTAGATTCATGGGTACTGATGCTTGGTTGACCTTAGAATCGAGTGCACTATAAGGGGGAACCTCTGTGGTAAAGCATCTAATCACCCACTAAGAGTAGGTGTAGTTGGATTCTTCCAAGTGGGAACTCAACAAATATTTTATTTTCCATCCTAGGGTTGTGAAATATTTGACCTAGTTAAACACATTGCTTGGATCCAAAATCTTGAAAAAAAACATTCACAAGATCCTCAAAATTTCAAAACCTTTAGGAAAATAAAATAACTTTGATGAATTCAAGTCATGCTTGTTCTAGGGATTTTATCCTTAGAGGCATCTAAGTATTTGGATTTAATTACAATTTTCTTTTACTAAAGTCAACATTAGGAAAAAATTTCCTTGATTTCTTTGATTTATGTATAATGGACTTTGTGGGAAGAGAAGGAGTTAGGACATTAGAAATATAGTTTGAAACTTAATCAAGAAATTGTTTGTGGTAAAAGTAAGTCACTAAGAAAAGATAAGAACAATTTAACCTCACACATGTGTTCTTCCAAATAATTTCCCACAAAATCAAAATCTGCAAACCCAAGTTCAAAAGTCTTAGTCCAAGTGATCGTGAAGAATGTCTTTCAAGGCTTCACGAGGTAAGAGAAAGGTTGGTTTAAAATTTTTACAACAAATCTTCAAATAACAAACCTAACTTGTATGAATTTTATTGTCAGCAAAATTTTGATCTCTTTCAAATATTTTCTTTTCTCACATAGGAATTGACAAGCGTGTTCTTCAATACCAAGGTCTTGTAAGAAGGAGTTCCACCTATGTCTAGTATAGGATCAAATTCATCACTCTCACCAATCTCTCAACCATCAAAATCAAAAATCATCTCACCAACAACTCTTGAAAATCTTGAAAACATAATTAATGCTAGACTTTTAGAAAATCAAAATCATCTTGTTTGGTTAAATATGTGGGGATGAATCCTTCTCCACGTATTTGAACAAATTATCTAATCATTGTGAACAAATTTACCTCTTGATAAAATCCAACATATTGGGGTCTAGGAGTTCATTATCCAAAATCATTTTGTTTTATTAGAGGTTTCTTGATGAATCCTTCTTTGCACCTTTAGTTAAATTATCATCTTATGTACAAGTTTACTCTAGGACAACATCCAACCTCTTAGAGTTTACAAGTGCACTATCTCAAATAAATCAATCCAAATCAAATCCTAAAGTCTAGTGTCTCCCCCAAAGTTCCTCAATAGTTCAATCATCCACATCATCCATCTTCTGTATATCTCACCCCTATCTTTTGATCCTTAATCATCCTAGTTCTTCTCTTTTTGTGCCTAAAGTTAGATCAATCGAAAAGACTACACATTCTCAAAAATTGATCCTTCTTTTATGGTGAAAACAAGATCATAGCAGAAGAAGAATATGGAAATCAACAAGGAAACATCAAATTCAAGTGAGCTAAGCCAAACTGCACCTAAAATGAATCCTAGGGGCTTAAGAAATCTCCCTCTACCATCCCAAAATCCCGAAGAGGACGGTCAAGTAGAGGACATTACCAACAATTCATTAGGGATGACATAAGATGAAATCCTTGAGATGGTCCAAAATCCTTAAAATCATTGAATTGTTAATGCCATGATGAGGTTGTATCCCTCCTAATACATACTACAATTGGCCAAAGAAGGGGCTAAATTCCCTTCCAACTATGACATAAGCACCCTCATGGAGAAATCTCTTGAGATCATGCCTCCAATCCCACCCATACCTCCATGTCAAAACATCACTCAAAGCATCCCACAAATCACATCATCCATTGCTCCAACCCCACCAATCGTTAACAAGGGAAGCTCCTTGCTTCATTCCCTTCAAGCACATCCCCTTGTGAATAACCAAGAGTTAGATGTGAACACCATATTATTCCAATCTATCCTAGTAAATATGTTACACCCATACGTTCCGCTCACATTCCATGATCCCACCAATTTGACCTCTTTTCATGCAACATAGGTCTATCCTATGGATAGGAAAACCTCTCTCCCTATGACCTCACAAGGAGAAGGTGATTTTTTTAGAGCAGGGGGAGTCTTCGATCCCTCATCATCATCCATTCAAGAAAATGCATCACCCATATTTCCACCATTTCCACCTCTACCACTTACATCCACATCACCCCTTGGGTTGGGCCTTCCTCCTCTACCCAGCATCAATCAACCAAATCGAGGCAATCCCCCTATCATGAATCAAAGCATCATACCAAATCCTCCCGCTTTTCCATAAATATTGCAACAAAAAGTGGAAACCATCTTATAAACCCCAACAATCAACACATCTACCATTCCTCAAATCTCTCAAAGCATGGTTTCCTCAGGGCTAATCATCCCAATCATGCCATCCACCACTCAAACCCTTATGATAAACACAATTGTTCCTCTCATCACAATGGTCAATGCTATTCCTAATCCACCACCACCACTGCCAAAAATCAACATGGAAAATTCATTCAACATCACGTTGCAAGCAACCCGACAAGATTTCTATCAAAAGGAATTTCAACAAATCCAAAATCAATAAGTTGCATAGCTAGCTGCCCAGCAAGCACAAGCACAATTAGCAATGCAACAAGCACAACATGCACACCAGGTTGCTCAATCCCAAGCCTTACTACAACAATAGCAAGTCACCCAAGCTGCACAAGTATCTCAAGCCACACAAGCCGCACAGGCTGCACAAGTTGCCCAGGCATCCCAACAAGTGCATGCTCAAGCCCAAGCCCAATATCAAGCTCAATAAGTGTAAGCACAAGCACAATACCAGGAACAGTTGCAAGCAGTCTAGTAAAAAGCCTATCAACAAGCCCTGTAAGAGTATCAAGCACAATAGCTAGCGGCTCAACAACAAGCCCAACAAAAAGCCTTGTTGGTACAACAAAAACACAACCAACAACAAGCGTTGTTGGCCCAACAGCAAATGTAGGCATTAGTCACATAGCAAAGCTTGCAGCAAAACCCCACCATTGCCCCACCCATCAATAAAACACCACAACCCCCATAAAACACGTTCATCCCACCTCTTGATCCACAAGACGATGTGACAACACAAATAAAACTACTCTCATAGTAGGTGCTTGATCTTCAATCAGGAAAAAAACAAGGACACCCAACAATGTATGTCCCTATCCTTTTGATAGGAGCCTTGCAATGATACCATTCCCAAAGGGATTCAAAATCCCCAACTTTGAAAAATACTATGGGTTGGGAAAGCTTGAAGATCACATCAAGGAATTCCAAGTACATTTCATGGAAGTCACGTACAATGATATATATCTGATGTGGATGTTTCCTCTGAGCTTGGTTGGTCCTACCATGGAATGGTTCTCTCATCTACCTACACGAATTGGAACATTCCAAGAAATCATAGACACATTCCTCAATAATTACATATTGAAAATCAACACAGATGTTAGTGTAGAGGAATTATCGGTGCTCAAACAAGGAAAGGGTGAATCATTTGCTTCCTTCCTACAATGATGGTGATCCAAGGCCAATCAGAGCAAGTGGGCCATGCTAGAGGAGCAAACAATTTGCACCATCATTTCAAACATGGATAAAAACTTCACATTTTATCTAAATATGAAGTGCATCACCACATATGACCAGTTGATCCCCAAGGGGATCAACATTGAAAGGGCCCTTATTACACAAGGGGGCACACCTACATATCCTAAACATGAAGATAGTCACCTGTCCACTAGCTATAATGAGAAACCTCATAAATGGGTGAAAAATAGAAATATCACCAATGATGGTGTGGTCGATGCCAAGGTTGTCATTAGTGCTCGAAAACATAATTCCCAAACACATCACCAACTGTAGAACAATAATCACAATAAAACACAAGCCAATGTGGCAACCCAACAACCACCCTATTGATGGTATTTTCTACACAACAACAACTCAGATAGAATATAATACCCTATCTCTCTTGAAAGGTAAATCTCTATTAAAAAAGAGATAACCCCAAGGTCTCTAATTCCAGGTCTTGACAATGCAATAAAATAACCTAGCGATAAATGTGAAAATGCTAGTAATCATAAAGGGACCTTACAAAATGAATACTGGATCTTCAAATTTATCAGATTTTACAATATAGTACTATTTGAATCCTACATTTAACCCAAACTCAGAGAAATAGAAAAAGATAAGGGTTTTCAAAGAAATCCTAAGATTGAAATCACAACAATACAAATGATAAGATACTTGAAATGAACCAATCCCTCAAAACTAATTTTTTCTTGACCTAGCTTTAACCTGAAACCTTACAGAAACAATGCAATATTCTAAGGAACTAAAGATTTTCAGATCACGAAGCATTCATCCACCAACCCTATTTTGAAATTTAAATGAACAAATACTCACAATTAGATTAAGCACATAAATATAAGGTTCAGGATAACTTTACACAACAACCTATAATCAATAAGCCACCAAAAGAATGGACTAGGAATCATTACAAACACTTCAAGCATCCAACCATAAGTACCATTGAATCACATCTAAGATTAAAACCTAACATATAACTAATGATCTCAAAGCAATTTCAAAAGATAGAATGACAAGAATCATGCTAGATAAAATAAACACAAGATAGGGCACCAAAGAACAATGTCTTTACTTGCATTGAATCACAAAATGTTGCAACAATTTCCAGTATTCTGTATAATAACGCTTTCTTTCGAAATAAAATAAATCCTAACTCTTTTCCTACTCTATTATTTAGCTCTTTCAAAGTCTAATCTTCTAACCAACTATTAAAAATGAGGTTGGATTCCATTTTATATGAACTTCATGATATGCCAACCCAATTAAACCTTCTCTCAAGGGATTTAATCTCCTCCTTTGATTTCTCAATGACCTTGTCCCACTCTATCTTGAGATTCTGATATTTCTCCATGACAACAATTTATGTGGATGCATCATCTAAATGGTGGGTTGTGATTGGACCATCATCAATTGGGGCATAAAATTCATGCCACCATTTCCTTAGTTGTTCTAGGGTCACATGCTTCGGTGAAAACTTGTTTCTCCCAGTCATGATCTTAAACAATGAAATACATCTATTAGAAATGTCATTCAAAGTGTCCCCCACCTATTGACCTTGCTTGTGACTCTTCTTGACAACCCTTTGCCTAATTTTCAAAGCCTCATACCACTCCTAAGGTTTCGACACCTTTGAGGAAGGTAGGATCTCATCACTTACCAATTTCTCTTCTGTGTAATCCATAATTACCTTGGGTTTTTGTAGGAGGAGATCCACATTATCATTATTTTGTGCCAAGACATTCTGCAACCTTTCAGCTAATCTGTGTGTATCTCCACAAGTTGACAGAATATCATTAATCACGTTGTCTCCTTTGGACCCCACTCCCTATAACCATTCATGGGTTGCTTGCACAAATGATTTCATCTTTTCAAGTTCATTAAAAGTTTATTTGGGCAAGAAAATCTTGGCTGATGAGGAAGGACTAGCTTGCATAGATAATTTCATCTTTTCAATTTCATTAATCACCCTGCTATCATGACATGAGTACTTTTTTCTCATTTTCCTAACCACTAATTCAGAATCCCCAAATACTTGTAGAATATTAACCTTCTTACGCAATCCCATGAGTAATCCATGGACTAAAGCCTCATACTTAGCCACATTATGGGTGCACTAGAATTGGAGTCTATGAGCAAAAGAATAGGTCTCACCTTTTGGACTAATCAATTTGAATCCTCCTCCAGCACCTTGCCTTGATTTGGATCCATCAAACCTTAATGTCCAACAAACATCGTCTCTGGATCCTTTTGGGTTCCTCTTTGTTCTACTGCTACTGGGGAGTTCTTTAGGAGGCATTGGAATTTTACCTTTGGGATCATTTTGAATGCTTTGTATATCTAATCTGACAGTTGGGGTTGGGTTGATGCACCTCTGCACCTAATCTATCATTGTCTGACATAGGTAGCATTCTAGCTCTGAGTTGGGAGGATTATGGACCCTACACCAATTAGGGAGGAGTAAATCCTCAAACTTCATCATTTCACCTAGCTAAATTTGGTCCTCTACACACTTCCAGATAAACTCCTAGAAATTTTTTAGTAAACCAAGTTTCCCATCATCTTGATCATTGGTTTCCTCTACTAGTTCAATCAATGCCTCAGAACCACTAGAATATGAGGTAGATCCACCATAGGATATTTGCAACATAAAAATATCCTATGTATCCAATTCTAAAATGGGAGTAGAAAATACATAATTCCCCATGCTAACCTCTGATACCAATATCTCATTTGAAGTATTCTAGTATTCAGTAAATACATACTTCATTCTAGGTTCCCTTTCAATTTAGATTTGGTTTGGGACTCCTTTCCAAGGGAGCCACATGTGGGAATGATTTTTAGATGTATATCCATTTAGTGCCTTGGTGAAATGTCAGCCCAAAATCAAACCATAGGTATCGAGAATGTCTACAACTTGGATATTGAGTACCTGTTGCACCCTAGGATCTGACGCAATCTACATGGGAACCATGTTCAGTTCTCCTACCACATTTACCTCTATTTTGTACAATTGAGTGACTTTCTTCTGAGAGGTAGTAGGAGTAATGCCTAGAGCTCTACAGACAACAAAGGGCATAACATTTTTAGACTCTCTTGAATCCAAAAGACAATTGTGTAGGTTCTTCCCAAAGATCCGAATAGAAATTAGAAAAAGAGGAGTTTATGTCTTGCCCTAGAGTAAACTTAATTGTGTGTCAGCTTGTGCAACCTAAATCTTATCCCTTTCCTTCCCCTTATCATCAGGATGTGCTTGAATTGGACCTTTGGGCACCTATGGGTTGGGATCTTCCCAACTACCTCATTGACTATCCTTCCTTAAGGAGTTGTATGTGACTTAAAAGACTCCAAAATCATATTTCTGATAGCAGGGACCCTTAATAATTCAAAAGCAGAGAGACTCACCTTTACCTTCCTGAGTTCCTCAGTCACATATTCAGCTAATTTCTCTGCATTCATATTGGTATTGGCTTCTTTGAAATGGATAGTCTTCCTACCCCTTCCTGCATTACCATTGCTTCCTTTTGACACATCAGGTTGTCCTCCCTTTGCGGAGTATTGTGTCAGCACATGAGGATAAGATGGATTAATGCCGACATTTGGATCTGGAGGAGTGGTGAAATTTTTTGGAGGAATAGATGTGGTGAATGGACCTCCAACTTATGGACCTCTATTAGGCGTGTTCCTCATATGATAATTCCTTGCAGATTGCTAAAACATTTGGACTTTTTCAACACCAACCTCCTCTTCATCCAAGGGGCCATTATCATTCTCAGTAATTTCATTGAATAACTGAGAAATTTCATCTTCATTAAGCACTTGTTCAACCTCATCCTAGCCACTGGACTCTCCTTTAGGCTCATTCTCTTCATCCCTTGGAAAAGGTGCATGATTCAGGACCAATACCGAAGAATCATAAGGATTGGAGGGTACCATCTTCTAACTAGTGGAATTATTCTCAAATTTATACTGAAAGATTGAAGCAGCAATTTGGAACTTAGGACAATCCAACTCAGAGTGTTGACTTGTCTTGTGAAGCTTGCACCATCTAGATAAAGTCACCTCTACCAGGTACACACCACTCAGAGGTTTCTCTTGGTTAGGAGGTTGATCAAATGGAGTAGGGACCCCTCCATTATTGGGTCTAGTGTTCCATGGTCTATTTTTCTTGGGTGGTTTTCTTCGTTCAAATCCTTGTCCACCTTGTTGTCCTCTGTCAAAATTCTATCCAAATGACTGTCCCTTGTCAAAATTTTACCCCTGTGCAGAATCTTGATTCTCTCGATTGTAGCTTGATTGCATGTTCCTCTGGGTAGCCTGGAGTTGACTATTTTGGTTTCTCAAGTAAGCCACCTCTTTATTCATTTTTTTCACTTTCTTAGTTAGCTCATCTAGCCTTTCTTTATCAGGACTACTGTAAGGTATTGAATTCAAATTATTATGAGGGTATCCTGATGCTCCCTCAAAACAAATAGATTGATTCAAGACTTCTAAATTCTACAAATAGGTAGGAAAACCTAATTTTTGTTGTAAATGGGGAGGTTGATTGGCACTTTCTTGGGATAGCTAGGTATTAGGTGAGCCTGATTTATTGGAGGACTTGATTGTCGAACCAAAGGAAATTGTGGAATGGGATTCATAATGGGGGTGTGATTAGTCAAAGCCTGGTTAGGCGCTTGGACCTATCCTGGATGAGCCATGGGTCCCAAAGATGGAAAAGTCCCTAATAAATGTTGTCTAAGATTAGTGCTAACCTTGACAGCTTTTGTGTATGTAGTAAGAAAGGTATTGGGAGGATTAGTTCTCCATTTAATAAAGGTGGTTGTAAGACTATCAAGGGCTTCAAAATAAACCTCCAAAGCAGTAGCATCATCCACAACATAGGGGGCTTGTAACCTAGTATATGCATGGTGGAACCTATTGTTGAATGATTCTATAGGCTCATTGACCTCCTTACTAACCTTAGTAAATTGTAGATACAACTCATTAGCACTTATGTGGATTTTAAACTTTTGAAAAACTCAAGTTCAATCCAATTGTGAATTGAGGCAATAGGTAAATGGTTGTACTAGTAAAATTCACCATCTCCTAGAGAGTAAGGGAAAAGTATACATGCAAAATCTTCATGATTAATCCCTCCATCCCTTAGACAAGTCTAGAAAGTCCTGATGTGCTCCTCTATTGTTTTATTAGGGTCATTTGTATGAAACTTAGAGAAAAACTGCTTTGGGTTCTTGGGCATAACATTGTAGTTATTGAAGGATAAGGGTGATGGATTGTTTGCCAAAAAATCCATTGGTGGAAGCAGAGGTGGTAAGGGTTGATTGATGGCTGGTTGGGGTTGTTGAATGGAGCTGACCTCTGAGTTAGTACATGATGAGGCTAATGAGGGTGAGGATGGAGGAAATTATGTGGTAGATGATGACTCCTCCCTTCTTCTAGTCCTTGTTGACCTAGTTGGAGGTGATAGTTCTTGAAAATCTTCTCCTCCTACTATAGATTTGGTTCTTCTTCTGAGTCTCACAAGAGAAATGGTAGACATGAATCGATCCAGCTTGATTATTCAGGCCCTCCTTCTAGTGCCAATCTGTTGAATGTGTTTTTTTCACAACAACAACTCAAACATGAAATAATATCCTATCTCTCTTGAAAGGAAAATCTCTATTAGAAAAGAGATAACCCCAAGGTCTCTAATGCTAGGTCTTGACAATGCAATAAAACAACTCAGTGATAAATGTAAAAATGCTAGTAATCACAAAATGGCCTTAGAAAATAAATACTAGATCTTTGAATTTATCAGATTTTGCAATATAGTACTATTTGAATCCTAGATTTAACCCAAACTCAAAAGAAATAGAAAAATATAAGGGTTTAAATAAATCCTAAGATTGAAATCACAACAATACAAATGGTAAGATACTTGAAATGGACCAATCCCTCAAAACTAATTTCTGCTTGACCTAGCTTTAACCTGCAATTTTACAGAAACATTGCAATCTTCTAAGGAACTAAAGATTTTCAGATCCTGAAACATTCATCCTCCAAACCTATTTTGAAATTGAAATGAAAAAATACTCACAATTGGATTAAGCACATAAATCTAAGGTCTAGGCTAACTTTACACATCAACTTATAATCAATAAGCTGCCAAAAGTATGGAATAGGAATCACTACAAACACTTCAAGCATCCAACCACAAGTACCATTGAATCACATCTAAGATTAAAACCTAACATATATCTAATGATCTCAAAGAAATTTCAAAAGATACAATAACAAGAATCATGCTAGATAAAATAAACACAAGATAGGGCACCAAAGAACAATGTCTTTACTTGCATTGAATCACCAAATGTTGCAAAAATTTATAGTATTTTGTTTAATAACACTTGCTTTCAAAATAAACTAACTCCTAACTCTAGTCCTGCTCTACTATTTAGCTCTTTCAAAGTCTAATATTCTAACCAACTATTACAAATGAGGTTGGATGCCATTTTATATGAACTTCATGATATGTCGGCCCAATTAGGGTTACAAGGAAGGTTAACCATAAAAAAAGTCGGCCTAGAAAAATAAAATATTGCATTAAATGTTTGAGGCTCCTTCCTGGTCGGTCTGGATTGTCTAATGTAGCTTGGTCCAATGCATGTACAATATAAAAAGGGAATAATTGGAAGCATAAATCTCGATGAAATCATTCATTAGCTGGTCCCTTGTCTTTATCTTGATTCAATTTATCTTGCACCTTATGAAAAATGCCCTCTAGGTTGTCCAATGGTGGATTGATTAACACTTTAAACATTCTCTCAAGGGATTTAATCTCCTCCCTTGATTGATCAATGACCTTGTCCCACTCTATCTTGACATCTTGATATTTCTCCATGTAGGTAATGTATGTGGATGCATCATCTAAATGGTTGGTTGTCACTGGACCATCATCAATTAGGGCATAAACTTCATGTCACCATTTCCTTAGCTATTCTAGGGCCAAATGCTTTAGTGCAAACTTCTTTCTCCCAGTCATGATCTCAAAGAATGAAATACATCTATTAGTAATTCCATTCAAAGTGTCCCCCACCTGTTGACCTTACTTGTGACTCTTCTTGAGAACCCTTTGCCTGATTTGAAAAGCCTCATACCACTCCCAAGGTTATAAAACCTTTGAGGAAGGTAGGATCCCATCTCTTACCAATTTATCTCCTATGTAATCCATAATTAACTTTGTTTTCTATAGGAGGAGATCCACATTATCTTTATTTTGTGTCAATGCATTCTGCAACCTTTCAGCTAATCTATGTGCATCTCCACAAGTTGATATAATATCCTTAATCACATTGTCTCCTTTGGACCCCACTCCCTGTAACCATTCATGGGTCACTTGCATAGATGATTTCAGATTTTCAAGTTCATTAGCATTTTCTTTGGGCAAGAAACCCTCGGCTGATGGATTGCAAGGGTTTCATAAGGTCTCGTAGATATTTCTTCAATCTTTCATTCTCCTTTTCCAATCTCTCTTTAACCTGCTCCTCCTTATCCAACCTTTTCAAAATTGCAGCAGTGGATCCCTTAAACTCCTCCACATCCCACCTTTTGGAAGTAGGTCCTAGATTTATTATTTGGATAGTGTAACCTTGAGGAGTTATCTCATCTTCATTCTTATCTATAGCTGGAGTAGCAATATGAATCACCATGTTGTTCACCTCATCCTTGCTAATCATGGAAATAGTCTTGGCCTTCTTCGTGGTCTTACCTTTTCCAATATTTGTCAATAAATCATCCCATCTTAGGTGAACATCTTCCATAATAGTTTTTTTACCTTTCACCTCCTCATTAAGCCAACTAGGAATAAGAATATCCACCCGTTTCTCACCTTGTTTATATTTTTCTTCTTGCTGATCATTGGAGGGACCAGTATTGGAATTCTGCCTAGCAGGGACCACTTCACCTTTGGCCTCTTCTATTTTATCCTCTTCTTTGTCCTCTATTTCTGCAACCTTTTGGGAATCCTTCTTCACTCCCTCATGTGTAAAACATGGATATGGAGTCCTATAATGCATTTCTTCCTTCTCTAGGGATTTCTCTTTCTCATCCTCTGTATTAGGTGAATCCTCATATGACACTAGAGGATATTTTAGAATATTATCAATTTATGCCTCTGCACTGTGGAGATCTCCATCCTTGACTTCCTCTACATCCTCTCCTTAAGTAATATCCCCAACAACTTCATCTGCATTCTCCTTCTCTTCATGATGCACCTCCTGAATAGAGGGAGGGGTAGAAGTATCCTTTTTATCTTGTACAGTAGAGGAGATCATAGGAGCAACCTCCTCTACCAGAGTGGTCCTAGGAGATGGAGTTATGGCCTTCCTAGTATAGACTTGTGTCTTCTATTTAGAACTCTCAACATCCACCACTTGTGGCCCTATCTTATCCTTTTCCCTAAGAGGAAAACCTTTTTTCTTTGATATTCTTGTTAAACTTTTATTTTTGAGCATAGGTGAATCACTTTTCTTGTCCCCTTCTTCATATTCCTCTTCTTGAGTAGGCTCCTTCTCCTTGGAGGTGACTTTTCTCTTCTTGGCAATAGGCTTTCTCTTTCTTTCTTCCCCAAACCTTGTATGGCCACCTCTGGTTCTGAATTTGGGAAGGGAATCCACCTTCTCCTTATCCTCTAGGTCTTTCTCCTCTTCAAATGAAGATTGAGACTCTAAGTTGTCCATCAAATCATAAGTATACTACTTTCCTTCACTATCCAATTCCCAAATCTTATGCTTGATCCATAATTTGGTGTACTTTATCATTGGGGCATTGATTTGTTCTATCTCATTTACTTCCTCCTCCATCCAATCAACCTCACCTATAGGCTTGTCCTTAATTGGTTCATAAGCATGGGTTCACAAGACCTCTCCATCATCATCAATTTGTTCAAGGATGGCTTTGATGTTATATAACTTAACCAAATTGACAGGCAATCGAGAGAATTCATTCTTAATACCTCTAATTCATCTTTGCAGTTAGCCCAATAATCGCCAAGGTTATCTCTATGTCTGAATTCTATGCTTTCTCTCTTTTGAGTTGTACCTTTTCTATCAAATACAGACCTTTGAGTGTGTAAGGGTAGGTTAAAGGTAGTCATTTCCTCCTCAAAGAATTGGGTTGTGACCAAGGAAGAGTAGGCCTCATGGCTTCCAATCCTCAATGGGAATTCATTCCCAAAGCGAGTTATATGCATATCCTTCAAAATTGTATCAAAAGCCCAAATCTACCTTGTGACCTCCAAAAGGAACATGTGATCCATAGGATACTTGGGAAGCCTATATGGAGCCTCTGAACAACCATCAGTCCTAATGTAGGAGAACTTGGTAAATTGTATAAACCATGCTCCAAATCTTTGAATCAAATCCCTGGCAGCATACAAAATTCTAACATGTTTAGCACCTTAGATTAGCCTTGTAATTTACATGGTGAATGCACCATTCACCCTTCTATAGTTAGGGCTGCCAAGTGCAACTGAGGGTTAAATTCATATTTCATATTCTGACCAAAGACCCCTCGAGTACTCAATCCCTTGTATGGCTGAAATCTTGCTAAGGCATAGACTAAATAAGATGTCATAGTGAATGTTTTAGTTTGTAACACATTGGATAATTGCTCATGGATCATGGTACTAATTATGCCTACCCAATGGTAGTCTATACCTTTCTCCATCCTTACTATCAAGTAAGACATCCAATTCTAAAAAATTCCTGCACTCTTCAGGCCCATCACTCTACTAAGGAGAGTGATTGCATCATAGTAATTCACCTTAAATTTAGCTCTAAAAAACTATTTTGGAAATTTAGAAATCTATGGCTTTGGTTTCTCTAGCCAGGTATTAATGATCCCCAAATCCTTGTTTGAATCTTCAACATAAAATTTCTTAGCTATGTCCATACCAAACTACACCACATGAGACCTATCAGGCATGTCAAATGTCTGAGCAACTAAGATGGGAGAGAAACTTTCCAATACTCTGCCTTGCGGGCCAATTATCCTCTATGTGTCTTGATCATAGTGCCAAGTACATTCCAACACAAGATCATAACACTCTACTGAAGAAGGAAATCCTCCCACATGAGATAGCCCTAAATTTATCATTCTACTCACCAAAACTGAAGGGTTATCTGTTTCCATTCTTGTCTTAAACTCCTCATAGTCCCATTTTCCAACATTGGTGTCAATAACTCCTAACCAAATAGAAGAAAGCTTGCTCTTGGGAATTCTTCTCTTCACATCTAACTTGATCCTTTCAGCCTCACTAGTATCCATTCCTTTTCCTTTGACCTTGCCAGTGATAGCCTTGCTAGTTTCAACCTGCATCCAGAAAAAGGCCACAATCATCATCTATTACAAGAAAAGAATCAAGGTTAGCCTACTACAAAAAATATGTTCATCATTCAAATGAGCCTAATAAATGATCATATCACCCTAAATTCTCAAAAACATGGCTCCCTTAGAACCCCGAGATTTTCACCCCTTCATGGAAATTGAACCAGAAAGGAGATTCGAGAATTTCACAACTAGGTGGAAATCAATTAAGAGAATACAACTACCATAAAAACCATGGAATTAGCATTAAAGCTCGTTAAATTAGTGAACTTATCCTAATCAATTAAATCAATCATGAAACAACAAAATCATGCCATGTCAACTCATTCATTTCCATAATTTAGTGCCTCAAGAATCTTTCGAGGATTTCCAACCTAGATGGAAATTAACGAGGACATCCAACCTTTTCTTTTAAAATATTTTTCAGGGAAATGATAGGACAATGGAAACTCTGAGTATTTCTGAGCATAAAGGAATTTCACGATGCACCCAAAATATTCGAAAACCACAACCTTTCATAGTTTCAGCCTATATGATCAAATGATCATGAATTTGGGATGTTGGCTTAGGTATATGCTCACTTCAAATTGTTCACCCATAATTTGGACCTCACACAATAGTCAAGCATGACCTAATCGATTTTGGCAAGGAATCTTAAAATATGTAACCCTAGGGTTCCACCATGAATGACCAAATGAAATCTTCAATACATTCACTTGCCTAATCGAGCCACAATCAATTTTACCCAACTAGAGGCATACATTAATCAAAAGAGAATGAAAGTAAAGACCCAAAATGGCACTCAACTCACCAATTCATCGAAAACATGAAACCCTAGACTCATCAAACCCAAACACTATCGTACGCAACACCAAATTTGAAAGGCAAAAAAAATAAAGATTTGCACTAAGAAATCACCAATCCCATGGAGGGTGGCGACAAAAATATCTAGAGGAGCCATCGAAACAAAAAAGGGGAATGATCCTAGTTTAATCACAATCCTTTGAATATGTAGACACCCAAGCATGCAAAACCCTAAACTTGAAATGCACATAATCATAAAATTGAGGGCGAAGTCATCGTATACATACCAATTATGAAGCACAACTCAAAGGATGACTTCCAGCTAGTTTAAAATCCCACACAAAAGCAAACAAGATCAGGAAATCACTCGTGGCTCCAACTCTTTAGCTTATTTGCAACCTCCAAAGCAATCCAAATCCAAAATTAAATAAATTAAATCAAGCCTAGCAACATAAAGACCTTTCAAATGCCATTAATTGAAGGTTGTAGAGTTTGTACAAAAGGCATAAATGAGGCAACATGACAACTTAGGACAAGTTTCGGGGATTTGAAGAGGTGAATGAAATTCAGGAATTTGAGGGCTTGAAGGAATTTCAAGGATTTTTGGCGAACATAGAATTCTGCAAAGAGCCAAAATCTATGAATCATAATGAAAACCAGTCCTCACTGGGTATCCAAGGCATGGATGGTAATCGGGGAATTTCACCTAGGGAGGAAATTCCCAAAACAAGTGAAAAACCTCAAAATCACCCCAAGACTTAGGATTTTCAATGAGTAACCTCAAGGTATCATTTGCATGAGCAGAATAAACATCCAAGCATGCCTCAAAGTGGCCAAATTTCACAACTAAAGGATCAAAAGCACCAAAGACCAAAGACCAGTCTGAAAGGAAAGACCGCAGAAAAGAGCCAAAAGAGATAGCAAAGAGGTTCCTTGCTCTCAGTGGGGCATGTGTGCAAAAAATGCACAAAACACCCCACAATCATGTCAATAAACTCAATAATCAAGGAGGACCACCTCTATGAAATAGGTATCCCCCCAAGCAAAAATTCACATCCTTTAGGGAATCAATCGAATCCATCATGAAGAAGTTGGTCAATGAGAACCTCATCAAAATCCCCATTTATGATTGTGAACCCCAGTCCTAGACCTGGAAAAACATAGCAAACAAACACACAATTAGATTCATATGCAAATAAGAAAAAGGATTCCCCATGAAATTAGATTGACACATTAACATAGGAAGAAAATGAAGAACAACACAAATGAAAGTAAATGAATCCTATTTTAATGAACAAACTATCAATCCCATGGGGGAATTGGTGCCAATTATGTGTAGAAATTTTCCCTTTCCCAACTCCTTTGTAAGCTTTGATGATTTGATCCACTTGATGGTGAAGAACAATGATGAGCTCCTTGAGAAAACCTGCAATAACCTAGCTATGGTGATGAAAAATGCTCAAAAAAATATGAAATTTCTCTAATGTGAAGATAATAACTTTGAATTCAAAAGGTGGATGATGAATGAGAGGAAGAGTCTCATCTATAGATTTCAAATTTGTAAGAATGAGTGAGATTCAGCAATGTGGGATCATTCAACTTCCAATGGTCAAGTGCCATTTGTCAAGATGTGAATGGGTGAAGGTTGAGCACATTTTGGTGAATGCGCCCATAAATGCCATTAGATTCAAATTTGAAATTTTGAAGTGGGAAAATTTAGAGGGAAGTGAAATGGAGTTAATGTCACTTGGCTCAATGCCAAGGACATGTAAGAGGCATTAAATTACTTGTTGGCAGTACCCGTCCCTTTTGGAGGGATTTTTGAATTGGAAGAATATTCCACAAAAGATGCCTTTTTGAATGGAGATTGATGATTTAATAAATCAAATAAATTGATTTATTGTGCAAGTTGCAAAATCTAGAGGAATTTGGAGATTAGGATTAAATTAATCAAAAGGTTAATAATTTATGAGGGATTAGGTGATGTGACCATTTTGACTTAGATTTATGGGTTGATTTAAATCAAAAGGATGAGAGATAGATTTAATTAAATAAAGGATTTGATTTATTTAATCAAAGAGGGATGATGATGTTAGATCAAATTAAATAAGGTTTAAGTTATTTAATTTAATAAAATGACCTTAGAGATTCATTAAATAAAGTTTATTATTTAATTAAAAGAGGGACTATCATATTAACTAAACAAAATGATTGATTTAATTAATAGAAGATGATGAGTTATCCAGATAAATTTGATTTATTTAATTAAAAGAGGAAATATGATGAATTTAATCAAATAAAGATTATTTAATTAAATTGATTAGAAAAGAGGATGATTTAGGAGGAAGCAATGTTAGTAAGATCAGGATCAGGTGTGTAGGATCAACTTGTATATTTTTCATGTCTACATTTTTCCCCTCTTTGAAGCAATGCACTTGTTGCGTTGGTTCAAAGAATAAACTGTTGTGATCAAAAGTTCAAGAAAAATCTGATTTTTTTAGATGCCCACTGCTGCCCCAACAAGAAGAATTATGCCGGTATATTGCCCCCTTGAGAGATCAAGGGGAAATGTTCGATTTTATCATCGAGATCATGATAAAACATGAGAGGAGTGGTTCTATTGATCAGAGGATGAAATATAATTCTTTAGAAAGATCAAATATTTGACGTAGACAATCTTGATGATGTATAGAGAGTCATCAGCCATGGGTAGCCTCATGTTTATTTTGATGCAACACACCAACTTTAGATAGAAATGTTAGTAAAGATAGAAGAATAAGAAGAAAAGAATGATGAGAAGAGGATGCAACAAGCCGTTATTATTAATGCCGATGATGATGATTTGCTTACTAGGAGTTGGGATTTTAAAAGGGCCAATTACTTTCTGTTTGATAATACATGTAGGTATGATGCATCAAGGTATAAAGAACTAGCATAGCGTTGTACCTAGTGTGATGGAATTTGACTTGACAATCAGATAGGAGTATTCTTGTTCACACCTAACATACAGAAACCTTCCTAGGGTGCACCTAACAAAGCAAGTATTCACCAAGTTATATTACAAGAACGTCCAACAAGCACAATAGAAAAAAAATATAATGATTGTTGCCCCATTCCTTTCTCTCTAAACTATTTTGATTAGGCATCATTGAGAGGTCCTTGGAATGAGCACAAAATAAGATAAGTCAAAAATACCAAGATAAAGTAACACACAAGATAATGTTCTTTGTACCGCTAGCCAAGACTAAACTACGGTGATGCCTGATGTTGATGTCCATTGAGGGAAGGTCACATTCCTAGGACATGTGAGTAGGTGGTAATGAGATTTGATTTGGATGATAAGCTATTGATACTCCAAGTTGATCAACTTGCTTGCTTACTGACCTAGACTTGAGACTTGAATGATTAGGTGTTCACTTTTGAACCTACTAGACTTGCTTCTGACTGGCTCACCAAAGGATGAAGATGATGATTGATTTATTACGAATGGTGATTATTGCGGGTGAAAGAGAGATGAGATGGATGCACCATTTTGGGTTTTTTCAAATATTTGGATGTTTTTGGTGTTTTTGAAATCTTTTGAGGTTGTTTTGATTTTTTGATTTTTTTGATTTTTTTTTTTTTGATTTTCGAGATTTTGACCAAGAGACTAACTTAAAGACCTATCCTAGGGGTCTTGGGAGCTGATCAAAAGATTAGCCTTGCCTACATTATACACACAGAGACCATGAACGCTTAAAGGACTGACCTAAAATGTCTCGAGGGATGATCAAAGATCACCTTGCCTATGTTCAAGCTCAGAGACAATGTAGTTTGGTCTAATGATGACTCTTTTTTTTATGTTTTCAGATTTTCAACATGTTTCGGATTTTGAATGGTTTTTGAATGTTTTTGGATTTTAGATTTTTTGAATGTTTTTTGATTTTTTTATTTTCAAGGAAGATCATAAAAATATACACAAATCCGATCCGATGCAGGTATAGGAACATACCCCCAAGGTGATGCATTAGACTACTCCGATAAAGGTAGGAAAAACTAACCTTAGGAATGTGCCAAGTAGTATTAGGGTGGAACATGATATGAACACAAGATCAAGCTATGGTGAAAACGTGAACAGATGATGGAAGGATAAATGGAATGTAATGGATAAGTGAGTGTGCCGAATATTCCTTGAAGATCCTAGTGGATGGAGAGTGCTTTATTTACACTTGGTGCCTATTTTCTAGGCTTTCACCAAGGTACTTGTACAAAGCACTACCGAAGTGGTTTTCACTAGAGGACGATTTTTTCTTTACTATTTTTAATCCTTTTTTTGAATTTTTTTTTTGGATATTTTGCATTTTTAGATTTTTTTTTGTTGTCACCGAGACGCCTGTTTACCAAGTTTTCATCAAGATGACCATTTTTTTAGGACATTTTTTTATTTTTTTTGTATTTTTTGGTTCTATACCTTGTAAGATTTTAGGCATAAAATTTTTTGAGATGGGAGTTGTTCATGGACTCCTACAGGGGTTCACCTTCTGGTGTCGATAACTGATATGCCTCTAATTTGTAGCTCGATGTGATGAGAAAAGTTCCCAACCAGTTGGGCTCAAATTTTCCTTTTCTTCCCGAGTTTGGCACATTCTTCTAGTTCTCCTTTAGCACAAGTTCTTTGACCTGGAAGGTCTGCCTCCTGATCTTCTTGTTATAACTTTTCTTAAGTCAATTTTGATACACCTGTAGATGGTTTGGGGCATCCATACGCCATTCATCCAGTAAATCTAGCTCATTAAGTTGTGAGACCCTATATTCTTCATCTGTTATGAGTTTTTGCAATGATATTCTCAGGGATGGGAGCTCGATTTCAATGGGTAGGATGGCTTTTGATCCATAGACTAGGGAGAATGGGGTGGAACCTATTAGTGTTAAGATACTGGTATGATAGGTCCATAAGGTGGGATTTAGCTGCAAATGCTAGTCATGACCAATGTCATTGAATATTTTCTTAAGGATTTTCAAGATGGTTTTTTTGGTGGCTTCTACTTGGCTTAAGGATAGTACAAAGTGGAAAAGTGATGTTGGATATTGAATCTTTCACATAAGTCACTAATTATCCTAATCCTTGAAAGGTGTCCCATTATCTGAGATAATGGATTGGAGGACACCATACTAACAAATGAGGTAGTTCAGGATGAACTTGGATATATTCTTTCCCGTTATGTAGGTCATGGGAATGGCTTCGACCCACTTTGTAAAGTACTCCATGGCGGTGATGATGAACTTGTGGCCATTGGATGAGGTGTGTGTGATTTTTTCAATGAGATCGAGTGCCCATTGTGAAAAGGGCCAAGGTGTAATAGTAGGGTAAAGCTCTTGAGTTGGTGCATGGATGAGATCCCCATGCTGCTGACATTGTAAACATCTTTTGATGATGTCATGTGCATCCTACTCCATTGTGCGCCAATAGTATCTGATTCTCAGCAACTTGTTAGCCAAGATCATATCACTCGAGTGTGATCCAAATACATCATTGTGTACCTTAGTTAATGCAGTCAAGGCTTCCTCAGTGTTTAGGTAGTACAATAGGTTTCCTTCAATGCTCCTACGATAAAGGGTTTCTCCTAGGATGACAAAGTGGGTTGACTTCTTGATAAAGGATTGTTTAAGGTTTGGGGTTATATCGGTGGGCAAGACTCATATTCTTAAGTAGGTGTAAACTTCATGATACCAGGGATCGCCAAGACAAATGAGTTCACACACAAATTCAGACTCTCATACCTCGAATGCTGGTATGAGAAGCTGCTCTACAAGGAATTCTCGCTTTGGGACATTGCACGGGATTTCCAAGAGTGATCTAATTGTAGCCATTGCACCCATTTCTTTGTTGTTTTCTCTAGGTATTTTTTCAAATGTGATATCGATGAATGACTCTTTGAGGCTCTCGACTAACTTATTGTATGGAGTCATTTTTTCATCCATTGTTTGATATTCATTGTTTACCTAATTGATAATGAGCTGATAATCCCCATATACCTTTAGAGCCATGATTCACCACTGTACTGCAATCCATAAGCCTATGATGAGAGCCTCATCCTCTACTATGTTATTCATGGATGGGAATGATAGCTTGTAAGATTTGGGAATGCAGTCTCCTTGGGTGGTTATGAAGAAAATTTCTGCTTTTGATCCATGTTGTGTGTAAGATCCATCAAAATACATCTTCCAGTGGTCTACAACACTTAGGCTAAATATTGATTCATCAGGGAATTCTAAAATGAGTGGGTTTTCTTCATAAATAGGAACCTCTACTAGTTTATCTGCAATTGCTTGTCCCTTGATGGCCTTGCGCTACACATATTCAATGTCATTTTCTATCAATATCATGAACCAATTAGTTGTCTTTCCCATGAGAGTGGCTTTAGAAAGTAGGTATTTGAGAGGATCTATCTTCACAATCAACTTGATTTTATGAGCGAGCATGTAGTGTCTAAATTTTTGGGCTGCAAATACAATTTCTAGACAAGCCGTCTCAATTATAGTTTAGCTTTTGTCCCACCATAGTTTTGCTAATATAATATGTTTCTCTCTCTCTTCCGTTTTCATCATTTTGAGCTAATAAAGCACCTAGAGCTGCCATGGTTGCTGAAATGTATAGGATCAGTGGCTTTCCTAGGATTGGTGGCATCAAAACCAATGGTGTGATCAAGTATTCTTTGATTTTGTTAAATTCCTTGACACATATTTCATCCCACTTGTATGATACTCCCTTGTGCAGTAGATGAGAGTATGCGATCTGTTTATCCTCTAGTTGTGCTATGAATATGCGGATGGATTGGAGCCTGCATTGTATACCTCTCAGTGATTTAGTGTTCTAGGTTCTTCAATATTGAGGATCACCTTGAATTTGGTGGGATCCACCTCTATTCCTCTCATTTACACTATATATCCCAGGAGCTTCCCTGATTGCACACCAAAATGCATTTCTTTGGATTGAGATGAACCTTATATTTTTTCAATCTATCAAAAATAGAGCTCAATGCTGCTATATGGTCTTGTCTTTTTTTGGATTTTCCTAATATTTAATCTACATAGTCTTCCACTTTCTTATGAATCATGTTGTGAAAGATTAGTGTCATGTCTCTTTGGTATGTTGCATCTGCATTCTTTAACCCGAAAGGAATCGTGTTCCAATAGTAGGTTTCCCATAGACATGTGAACGTTGTCTTGTGTTGATCCTCTTTCACTATCATAATCTGATTGTATCCAGAAAACTCATCCATTAATGAGAGTATCTCATCTCTGGCCGTCATATCCACTATCATGTCGATGTTTGGTAGTGGAAAGTCATCCTTAGGACATGCATTGTTTAGGTCTCTGAAATCAGTGCAAATGTGGATGCCCCCATTTGGTTTCAAAATAGGTACAAGATTTGACACCCATTCAGGATAATCAATTGGCCTTATGAATCCAACATCTAAGAGATTTTGTAATTCTACTTTGACTAATTAGGCTATCTGGGGGTGCACCTTTCTCAACTTATGTCTTACTGGCTTTTCCCCTAGATAGATAGCTAAGTGATGAACTGCGACTTTTAGATCAAGACCCGACATGTCAGCATAGGTCCATGCAAATTTCCCTTTTTATTTCTTTTAAGAATCCAGCCAAATTTTCTTTTTCTTCTGTTAGAAGTGATTCAGCATAGAAGGAGATGTGTGGCATTGCTTTTGTTCCCAAATCAATGAGCTTACACTGTTCTGCTAGGACTACTAATTTTTCTTGATGAATTGTAGTAGGGGGGGATTGAATCCTTCATCCTTTGGTGCCTCAGAGAGGTTTTCACTATTGGATGAGTCCTTTAATTTTACTATTTTATGGTTAGAGAGTGCCACAGTGTGGTTTTCACTCAATGACCTTGAGATTATTTTCAATTGTTCACTTTTGTGACTGAAGGACTCAATCGTCTCCCCATAATAGGCCTATGTGTCTAGCATGATGTAGAATCCAGCTTTGTGATCTACAAATGGTACTATATCCCTTAGTCCCATGAATTTCGAGAGAGCCTCATAATTTTTTAATGTCTCTATAACCGGTCATCTTTGTTGGTCATAGTCGATGAGTTGGGGGTAAACTAGGTTTATTTTATGAGTTTGGCAGTCTGACTCAATGGGTGAGGCACTAATCATGAGTAAGGAGGAGTCTTCAAAAAAGTGTGGGTAAGCCAGTTATGGTATCCTCATCATCACTACTACTATAGACATCAGTTATATTAAAGGTGAAGTTGTCTAGGGGTAGAACTGTGGATACAAGTAATCATAGGGTGGTTGTTGATAATTGAGGAGGAGTCCTGATTGCATTAATTAGAGGACCTCAGCCACATATGGTTACCCTTGGAGGGGTACAACTAGGGCAAAGATTCCTCATTCTTCTCTCAATAATAATGGGCTCTAAGCGACCATCATTGTTCCTTCCAAGGCTTTCATTTCTATTGTAGCCCTTTGCTTCATTCGTCCATGGGAAGATTAGGTGTGGGCCTTTCATCTTGGTATAGTGAGCTCAAAATTTCTCTTTCATCCATGTCCTCCCAACTTAGATCCCCCCAACATCGGAATCTAGAAGGGTCCACCTTGAAAGTGTGAGCAAGTGTCTTAGCTGGTTGGGGTTGTCCATGTGACGTAGGAGATTAAGGCAACTCTCCTACAAAAAAAACCATTCTTCTTCATTCTATATTCCCCACACCCATTGTCTTGGATCATGAGCTTGATGTCGGATATGTCGAGAATGGAGGGTGTCTTTGTCCCAGATGTGGAGGTGATGTTGGATGGATCTATGGATGAAGTGGAGGGACCTTCATCATTCTTCTGGACTTGGGGAACTTTGTAGAATTTGGCCTCTATAATTTTGCAATGGGCGAAAGGTTGGAGATCTCCACGAATTGTAACCTCTTCATTTTGATATGAGAATTTGATGCATTGGTCGAATGTTGAGGCGAATGTCATCATCCCATGGATCCATGGGCATCCCAAGAGGATATTTTAGGGAAAATCAAGGTCGAGGACCTGGCATGTTGTCTCCATAGTTGCTGGCCCTACTTGGATTGGGAGTTTGATAGTGCCTTGAGACACTCTTTCCTAGTCATCGTATGCTCTAATTGTAATGCCTTTGTCTTTCTCAATGGAATCTTCAGAGATTCCTAGATTTTTTATGAGCTTTAGCAAATAGATGTTAAGGCCTGCACCTCCATCCACCAAGAACCATTTGAATTTACTTTTTTGAATCAAGACTTCAAGGTGTAATGTGTGGTTAAGAGATGGTTGGGCAGGGAAGCCCTGATTAGAAAAGGTGAGGAGATTTGGAATGGAAATGCTGCTGACCATAGCTTGAAACTACTCTCTATCAAGGTTAAGGGAGATGGTAGATGAAGCTAATGCTTGCTCAAGTATTTCCCTATGCACGGCTGAAATTTTTAGTAACTCCATGATGGAGAGCTGAGCAGGGGTTCTCTTTAATTGATCCAGGATGTTGTAACCATTAGGGCTAGACTTATGATTTGAGGTGAATGTCCTAGGTAGTTGTGATGACCCAATAATAGTGACCTTGCCGCCACATGTGGTGACTCCACAATCAGCATTGGCTCCCTTAATGCTAACAAAAATGACCATCTTGTCAAGGCATGCATCAAATCCCTCGTATACATGGTTCACTTTGTGAGAGTTTTTCTTGTTTTTATCGTTTCCTTGGTTGTGGTTACGCATCAGATTTGTGTATATTTTTAGATCCTGGTTACTAGATGGTTGTTCAAAATTTATGATTTTATCATCAATGAAATCTTGGATGATGTTCTTCAATTTTATGCAATTGGTAGTCATGTGTGCCTTGGGTTTATGATAATCAAAAAGGAGATTTCCATTCGCCCAAGGTGGCTTTATCTGGGGTTCACTGTAATTATCATGGGTGGGGACCTTGATGAGGCTCTCATCAATGAAATTTTTCATGATGGATTCATTTGACTCCCCAAGGCCTTGGAATTTCCACTTGGGGGGATACTTGTTTTGTGAAGGTGGTCCTCCTTGATTATTGAGATTATTGATCTTGTTTTGGGGTGGTTGTTTCACCACATTTTTTTGCATGTTATTTATGTTGTTGTTTTATGATTGATGATGATGTGTTTGATTATTTTTCTTGGGAGCATTGATGACAATGTTGGCATCCACTATTCCATAATTGGTGACATTTCGGTTCTTCACCCATATGCAAGGTTTGTCATTGTAGCTAGTAGATGGTTGATTGTCCTAATGTTCAGGATAAGTAGGCATGCCTCTTGTGTAACAAGAGAACATTGAATATTGAGTTTTTTGGGGATGAGTTGATCATAGGTGGTGATGCATTACATCTTCAGATAAAATGCCATGGTTTTGTCGATATTAGAAATGATTGTATAGACTTGTTCTTCTAGCATGGCCCACTTGATTTGATTGGCCTTAGCTCACCATCATTGGAGAAAGGTGGTGAATGATTCCCCCTCACTTTGTTTGAGTACCGAAAGTTCTTCCAAACTAACATCCATGCAAATGTTGAATGCATAATTTTGGTGGAATGTGTTTTTGATTTCCTAAAATGTTTTAATGCTAGTAGGAAGACGATAAAACCATTCCATAGCATCACTAGCCAAGCTTCGATGGAATAGCCACATTAGATATGTGTCAGCGTATGTGACTTCCATGCAATGTACTCGAAACTCCCTTATTTGATCTCCAGGGTTTCCTATCCCGTGATACTTATCAAATTTGGGGATTTTGAATCCCTTTGAGAATGGTACCATTTCCAAGATTATGTCAAATGGATAGGGGCACAAGTTGATGGGTATCCTGATTTTCTTTCCCGACTAAAGATCCAGCACTTGCTACGAGAGAAATTTGAGTTTTGTTGTCATCTCATCTTGTGGATCAGGGGGTGGGGTGAACATGTTCTGAGGTGTTGGGTTGATAGGTGGGATGTTGATGGGAGTTCATTGTGACATTTTCTGTTAAAATAATCCCTACTGTTGTCATTGAGCCAACAACGTCTATTGTTGGTCATGTTGTTGTTGGTCATATTGTTGTTGAGCCAACAACGCTTGTTTTTGGTCGTACTGTTGTTGTGCCAACAACACTTATTGTTGGTCATGCTCTTGTTGTTGGGATTATTTTTGAGCCGCTTCTTGTTGCACTTGGTAATCTTGCAAGGCTTATTGATATGCTTCTTTCTGAGCTGCTTGCAATTGTGCTTGATACTGTTCTTGTGCTTGTGCTTGTTGTGCTTGAAATTGATCTCGAACTTGGGCATGTGCTTGTCGGATTTCATGCATAAATAGAGAAACTTGAGCATCTTGAGTGGTTTGGGTGGCCTAAGGGGCTTGAGCAGCCTAAGAAGATTGTGCAGCTTGGGCAGCTTGGGTAGCTTGAGTAGCCTGAGAAACTTGTGTGGCTTGGGAAGTTTGGCAGCTTGTTGTGCTTGAGCGGCCTGGGTAGCTTGGGCAGCTTGGGCAGCTTGAGCGGCTTGAGCAACTTGTTGTACTTGAGTGACCTGTTGTGCTGCTAGCTAGGAAGCTTGTTTGTTTTGGAGTGCTTTTTGCTGGGAAGCTTGTCGAGCAACTTGTAATGCGAGGGTGAATGAATTGGCCATGTTGTGCTTTGGCGGTAGTAATGGTGGATTGGGAATGGTATTGACTATCATGTGTGGGATGGTCGTGTTGATAATCTAGGTTTGAGCTATGGATAGTGCAATCAAGGTGCTTCATCCCTATGAAGCCATGCTTTGAGGGATGGTGGATGTGTTGATCGATGTGTTTTCTTGGATGGTTGCCCTCTATTGTTGTGATACTAATGGCCTGACTAGAGGATTTGATAGGGTATTTTGATTAAATTGATTGACTGTGGGAAGAGGATGAAGACCTAACCCAAGGTATGATGTAGATGTGAGTAGTAGGAGTGAAAATGGTGGAAATATGGGTGGTGCAACCCCTGGAAGTGATGGTGAGGTGCCAAAGATTCCCCCTATTGTAAACAAGTCACCCTCTCCTTGTGAGATAGGAAGAGAGGTTTGCATGTCAAGCAGATAGATAGGAGTTGCATGAAAGGAGGTTGGGTTGTTGGTGTCATGTAATGTGAGAGGGACATATGGGTGTAATGGATTTACCAGGATGGATTGATCTGATGTGGTGCTTTCATTCAATCCTTGGTTGTTCACAAGGCGATGTTTTTGGAGTTCGTGAAGCATGGCACTTCCCTTGTTAAAAACCAGCGGGGTTGAAGCGATAGATGATATGATTTGGGGGATGTCTTGAGTAATGCTTTGAAGAGGAAGTGTGGATGAAGTTGGGGGTATGGTCCCAAGAGATCCTTCCACAATGGTGTTTAGGTCATAGTAGAAAGGGACTTTAGCCATTTCAGGTATGAATTGGGAGGGATATAACTTCATCATGCCATTGGCAATCCAAAAAAATTCGGGGTTCCTCACCATTTTCGAGATTTCCTCTTGTGTCATTTCCAAATTGATGATGTCCTCCACTTGTCCCTCTTCTTGAATATTTTGTGGTGGTAGAGGAAGATTTCTTGGGGGATTGCTTGATCCAATAGGATTTATCTCAGGAGTTATTTGGCTTAGGTCATTTGAAGTTGATGTTTCTTTTGTGATTTTCATGTTCTTCTTGTGTTGAGATCTTTTTTGCACCATAAAAGAGGGATCTTAATTAGGAACAAAAGAGAAGAGCTAGGGTAGATTAAGGATCAAGTGATGATGAAAATGAAAGATGAATGATACGGATGATGAAAACTACTGAGGAACTTTGAGAGAAATGCTAAACTTTTTAGGGCTTGATTTGATTTGTATTTTGGTTGAGGCTAGTTAGACTAAGTGTGTTAAGTCAAACGAGCTGATTTTTGATAATGCACTCATAGACTCTAGGAAGTTGTGTTATCCTAAATTAAACTTTTACACAAGATGATTTGACTAGGTGTGTTGAGTCAAACAAAGTGATAATGTACTTGTAGACTCTAGGATGTTGTGTTATCCTAAAGTAAGTTCGTGCACAAGGAGATGATTTGTGAATGCCTAGACCCCAAGATGTTGGTTTTTTTATCAAGAGTAAAATTTTTCCACAAGGATTGATGATTTTGACTAAGTGTATTAAGCCAAATGAGATCTTTTTTATTTTGCCTATAAGTTTAGCATGATGTGTTGTTTTCAAAGTTCCCAAGAGCTTGTTGGTGAGGTGATTTTTGAATTTTGATGGTTGAAAGATGGGTGAGAGTGATGATTTTGATCCTAGACTTGACCTAGACAAGACTCTTTCTTACAAGACCTTGGTATTGAAGAACATGCTATACTTCTTATGTGAGAAAAGAAAACCTTTGAAAGAGATCTAGATTTTGTTGGTAATAAAACTCATACAAACTTGGGTTGTTCTCTGAAGCCTTCTTGTAGAAATTATATACCAGCCTTTCTCTTACTTCAAGAATCCTTTTAAGACGTTCTTCACGACCTTTAGGACTAAGATTCTTGAATTTGGGCTTGTGGATCTTGATTTTGCGAGAAATAATTTGAGAGAACACATGTGTGGGATCTATTGTCTTTATCTTTGTTTAATGTGTTACTTTTACCACAAACAATTTCTTGATTAAAATTCCAAACTAAATTTCGAGAGCATAGTTTTCCTAAGTTGACCTTAGAGAGAGAAAATTGTGATTGAACCCAAATACTTAGAAGTCTCTTAGGATAAATCCCTAGGACAAGCAAGAGCATCTAAATTTGTCAAAGGTATTTGCTTCCTCTAAAGGGTTTGAAATTTTCAAGGCCTTTGTGAATGTTTTTTTTCAAGTGTTTTGAGATTCAAGCAAAGTGTTTTGTTTCCAAGAACATGTACAATCCTAGGATGATGAGACAATATTTTATTGGGTTACTAATTGGATAAATCCAGCTGCACATATTCAATGTGGATGATTAGATGCTTGACCACACTAGCTCCCCTCCATGGTACACACTTCTCAGGTCAACCAAGCATCAGTACCCATGAATCTCCCATGGCATACTTTTCATCTCTACAACAAAACCGCATGTATATGTTGGGCGGCTTCAAAGGACATGACATTTTGCACCAACAAAATAGATTGAGATTTTGGCCTTTGCTAAACAAGGGGTTTTAATGTGGGAATTCCATTCATGGGGGACTATCCATGTGATGAAAGACCATTTCTACCCTTCTCGTTGGAATAATCCTTGTGATATTGGCCTTTATTCCAATATCCACACTTATATCCTAGGTGGAAGTCGGTTGGCTTTAGCGTGTTACCGGTTTGGTCATTCCCTTGGGTGATTAATTTTTCCCACAAGGCAGGCCCGCTAAGATAAACAAAAGCAAGCAAGCATATCCCATAGTTCAATCGACCTTTGTTGAAAAACAAAGGGAGAACACTTGTAATATACTATGCTCATACTCGCAAGATTGGTTCAATTGTTAGGTACCCAAATTGAAATGTGGAGGCAATTTTTTATGCAACTTAATGTCTCCAAAAAGACTTTTGATCCTCAATATCGTCATGAGGCACAAGAGAAGTGCATACACCTTTTTAAATGAAATTACTTTTCAAAAAAGATTACAAGACACAAAAGCACATGTTCGTTTTAAATCCATCAAAGCAATAATGAATTCTTTTTAAGCACCAAAGGAAGTGTGAGATGTTCCTTGTTAAATTGTTAATCCTTAAACCAAATCTAGTGAGTTTGTCCTCAAGTCCATTTTAACCCTTTGTTTGCAAAAAAAATTAAAGATTTTTAATGTTATTGTTAGGACCCAAATGGAATTTAGTGTTTCCCAAGAGCATGAAGGTAAAAAATTTCTTTTTAAGAGAGATTATGATCTCCCTAAAAGTGTTGAATAAACACTGAAGTGTTGAAAAACACTTGATACATTGTGATGATGATGCCATAATGCCACTTTCAATCTTGTTTCCTCCTTGCCCTAACCTACAAAAAAAATTGATTAAAACCAGAAAACATAGAGACAACAAACAAGTCAGGAGTTCAAAAGGTCAAACCTTGAAAGACACATGTCAAAATTAAATAAATTTGAGCCTTTTACCCTAACCCAGTGGTGTCGTTAGCAGGTGCAACAGAGTTTAGAAACTCTAGCAGCATAATATAACTCTACTAATTTTTGACAGCGGTGCTCTGTTGTGAGATAGAGAGTGTGATTGCGGCATTATTTAACTTAGTGGCGCACTTTAGAATTTAGGAACTTCGCGACAGAGTTTAAAATTTGAATTTCGTCGGCTGGAAGACTCCAAAAATGGATTTTAGAGTATGGAGTAGTTCAATATACCCCCACTGGAAAGATAGCATCAATGTATGGCATTGTTGGACTGATAGCAGTGCAGTTTCCTCTAGACATAAAATTTAAGAAAAAATCACAAAATTTTTGAAAAAATGTGATTAAAAGTTGAGATTTTCCCTCCTAGCGCCAAAATGTGAACCCAAGTCCTAAACCTGCACAAACATAGCAAACAAACACACAATTAGATTCATATGCAAGTAAAAACAAGGATTCCCCATGAAATTATATTGAAACATTAACATAGGAAGAAAATAAAGAACAACACAAATGAAAGTAAATGAATCCTATTTTAATGAACAAACTATCAATCCCATGGGGAATTGGTGCCAATTTTGTGTAGAAATTGGCCCTTTCCCAACTCCTTTGTAAGATTTGATCCACTTGATGGTGAAGAACAATGATGAGCTCCTTGAGAAACCCTGCAATAACCTAGATATGGTGATGACAAATGCTCAAGAAAATATGAAATTGCTCTAATGTGAAGATAATAACTTTGCATTCAAAAGGTGGATGCTGAATGAGAGGAAGAGTGTATCATTTATAGATTTGAAATTTGGAAGAATGAGTACGATTGAGAAATGTGGGATCATTCAACATCCAATGGCGAAGTGTCATTTGTCAAGATGTGAATTGGTGAAGGTTGAGCACATTTTGATGAATGTGCCCATAAATGCCATTAGATTCAAATTTGAAATTTGAAAGTTGGCAAGTTTAGAGGGAAGGGAAATGGAGTTAATGTCACTTGGTTTAATTCCAAGGACATGTAAGAGGCATTAAATGCCTTGTTGGAAGTACCCATCTCTTTTGGAGGGATTTTTGAATTGGAAGAATATTCCACAAAAGATGCCTTTTTGAATGGAAATTGATGATTTAATTAATCAAAGAAATTGATTTATTGTGCAAGTTGCAAAATCTAGAGGAATTTGGAGATTAGGATTAAATTAATCAAAAGGTTAATTAATTTAATGAGGGATTAGTTGATGTGACCATTTTGACTTAGATTTATGGGTTGATTTAAATCAAAAGGATGAGAGATAGATTTAATTAAATAAAGGATTTGATTAATTTAATCAAAGAGGGATGATGATGTTAGATCAAATTAAATAAGGTTTAATTTATTTAATTTAATAAAATGACCTTAGATATTAATTAAATAAAGTTTATTATTTACTTAAAAGAGGGACTTTGAGATTAACTAAACAAAATGATTTATTTAATTAATAGAAGATGATGACTTAATCAGATAAACTTGACTTATTTAATTAAGAGATGAAATATGATGAATTTAATCAAATAAAGATTATTTAATTAAATTGATTAGAAAAGGGGATGATTTAGGAGGAAGCAATGTTAGTAAGATTAGGATAAGGTGTGTAGGATCAACCTGTATATTTTTCATGTCTACAATGATAATTACCAAGAGCCCCAGGTGAAACCAGCTTGGTACAATGAAAATTTTATTTGCGATTATCATAACCTCAAGGGGCATATGACCGCTAACTCCATGAAACTAAAAAAATGTCTTCCAAGACCTCATTAATGACAAAATCATGAATGTTGAGGAACCAGCTGGTAATCAAGATTTGAAAATATACACGAATCTGATGCTTGATCACAACCAAGGAAATAACAAAGGGAAGAAAAAGTATGGCAATGTGAGCCATGTGTATTAAGGATTTGTTGTATGCCTTGATGAAATGGTCACTATTGTTAGCATCAAGGGAGCCAAAGTGGATTGTAGAGTCACCACATGCAACGGAAAGGTCACCATAGCTGGGGCATCACAACCATCTAAGACCTCCACCTCAAATAAAAAATCCATCCCTAATGGTTACAACATCCTTGACTAGTTAAAAAGAACCCCTGCTCAAATCTCCATCATGGAGTTACTGAAGATTTCAGCTACCCACAGGGAAATCCTTGAGGAAGCATTGGCTTCATCTACCATCTCTACCAACCTTGATATAGAGAAATTCCAAGCTATGGTCGGTAACATCACCACCCCAAATATCCTCAAATTTTCCAATCAAGACTTCCTTTCCCAACCATCTCACAATCGTGCACTCCACCTTGAAGTCCTAGTTCACAAAAATAAGGTTAAAAGAATCTTGGTGGAAGGGGGTGCAGACCTCAACATTTGTTCACTCAAGCTTATAAAGAATCTTGTAATCTCTGAAGATTTTATTGAAAAAGGTAAGGGTATCACAATCAAGTCTTACGACGATCAAGAAAGAGTGTCTCAGGGCATTATTCAACTCCCTATTCAACTAGGGATAGCTGTTATGGAAACCATATGTCAAGTACTTGATCTTGATCTACTATATAACATCCTCTTAGGGTGCCCATGGATTCATGGGATGCAAGAAATTGCATCAAATTTCCACCAATGTGTCAAGTTTTTATACTAAAATCAAGAGGTCACAATCCATGGTGATCCTAAACCATTCACCTATTGCAAGAGCCTGGAAGCCAAGTACTACAAGGTTCCCCAAGTCAAAAAGAATGATGAGGGCCCCTCAACTCCATATATAGATCCATCCAACATAGCCTCCACTTTTGGGACAAAGACACCCGCCATCCCTGATATATCCAACATCAAGCTTATAATCCAAGACAATGGGTGTGGAGAATACAAGATGAAAAAGGGAGCCTTTTTGGTCAGGGAGATACCTTAATCCCCTAGGTCACATGGTCAGCCACAACCCACCAATACAACAGCTCAAACCTTTAGAGTAGATCCTTCCTGATTTAAGAGTTTGGGAGATCTAGACCAAGAATTGGTGGACGAGCAAGATTTATCTAGTCTCCTCTATCAAGGAGAAAGACCCATACCAACCCTTCCTATGGATGATGGAAACATAGGACTTCAATTAATGTTGGGTATGGGCTATAACAGAAATGGAAATCTGGAAAAGAACAACAATGGCCAACTAGAACCTATTATTGAGGAGAAACAAATGAAAAATATTGGCCTTGGGTGTACCCCTTCGAGTGTAACCATACATGGAAGAATTCCCCTGGTTAAAGCAGTTAGGACTCCCCCTCAGCTATTGGAAGCCACCCTCTAGTTACCCTTGTCCACAGGTCGAGTCACATATAACTTTACCTTTGATGTAATCATTGTGTGTAGTAGTAGTGATGATGAGGATACCATAATTGGCTTACCCATGTTTTTTGAAGACTCATCCCTACTCATGATTAGCACTCTGTCCTTTGAGTCAGACCATCAAACCCATGAAATAAACCTTCTTTACACCCTACTCATCGATTGTGACCAATGAGGACCATCGATTCTGGACATGTTCAAAAATGATGAGGCACTCTTAGAGTTCATGGGATTGAGGGATATAGTACCATATGGAGATCATAAAGTTGGGTTTGACATCACACTAGACATTCAAGCCTATTACAGGGAGATGATTGAATCCTTCAATCGCAAAAGTGAGAAATCGAGAATAATCTCAAGGTCCTTGAGTGAAAACCACACTGTGGCACTCTCTAACCCAAAAAAAGTAAAAATAAAGAATGCATCCAATGGTGAAAACCTCTCTGAGGCACTAGAGGATGAAGGATTCAATCTTCCCCTCACTGCACTTCATCAAGAAAAATCAGCATTCCTAGTAGAACAATGCAATCCTATCAACTTCAGAACAGAGGAGTTACCACACACAACCTTATATGTTGAATCACTTCTCACAAAAGAACAAGAACTCTTAGTTGCATTCCTGAAAGAAAGAAAAGTAAAATTTGCATGGACTTATACTCACATGCCTGGGCTTGATCTAGAGGTATTATTTCACCACTTCATTGTATATCCTGAAGAAAAACCTGTAAGAAAAAAGCTAAGAAATATGCATCCCCAAATAGCCTTGCTAGTCAAAATGGAATTGTAGAAGCTCCTAGATGTGGGATTCATATGCCCAATTGATTATCTAGAATGAGTGTCCAACCTGGTACCTATTTCAAAACCCACTGGGGGAATTTGCATATGCACCGATTTTAGAGACTTAAACAAAGCATGTCCCAAGGAAAACTTTACACTACCAAACACTGACATGATAGTGGATATGATGGCCAGACATGGGATACTATCACTAATGGACGTATGTTCCAAATATAATTAGATCATGATAGCAAAAGAGGACCAACATAAGATAGCATTCACATGTCTATGGGAAACCTAATGCTAGAAGATGATGTCATTTGGGTTAAAGAATGTAAAAGAAACTTATCAAAGAACCATGACAGTGATCTTTCACTACATGATTCATAAAATGGTGGAAGGCTATGTGGATGACATATTGGCTAAATCAAGAAAAAGATTAGACCACATATCAACTTTGAGCTCCATTTTCGATAGGTTGGAAAGGTACAAAGTCTACCTCAACCTAAAGAAGTGCATCTTTGGAGTGCAATCAGGAAAGCTCCTAGGTATATTGTGTCAATGAGAGGAATTGAGGTAGATCCCACCAAATTCAAGGCGATCCTCGAAATAGAAGCACCAAGGACACTAAAGAAAATAAGAGGTCTATAAGGAAGGCTCTAGTCTATCCGTAGATTCATAGAATAGTTGGTAGAAAAAAAAATATCGTATTCTCATCTGCTCCACAAGGGGGTAGCATACAAATGAGACAAAAAATGCGACCAAGAATTCAACAAAATCAAGGAATACCTACTCACACCGCCAGTTCTAATGCCACCAATTCCAGGAAAACCATTGATTCTATACATATCAACAATAATGGCAGCTCTCAGCGCTCTCTTAGCTCAACATGATGAAAATGGAAGGGAGAGAAAAATATAAATCAGTGGAACTATGGTAGGAAATGAGGTAAACTACACACCTATACTGAAATCTTGTCTGGCAGTTGTATTTGTAGCTCAAAATTTTAGACACTCCATGTTGGCTCATCAGATCAAGCTAATCACAAAGATAGATTCACTCAAGTACCTACTCTCGAAATCAACTCTCATAGGACGGACAACCAAGTGAGTAATGATATTAATAGAGAATGAAATTGAATATGTAGAGCACAAGGCCATCAAGGGGCAAGCAATTCTAGATCAGCTAGCAGAGGCTCCTATATATGAAGAAAACCCACTTATCTCAGAGTTCCCTAATGAATCAATTTTTAGCCTAAGTGTAGTAGACCATTGGAAAATGTATTTTGACGGATCCTACACACAACACAAGTTAGGGGGAATAATTTTATTCATCACTCCCCAAGGTGACTACATGCCCAAATCCTACAAGTTGTCATTCCCATGCACGAATAACATAGCAGAGTATGAGGCTCTCGTCATAGGCTTAAGGATTGCGGTGCAGTGGTAGATTGTGGCCCTTAAGGTATATGGGGACTCTCAGCTCATAATAAATCAAGTAAACAATGAATATCAAATAAAGAATGATAAACTAACTCCATACAAGAAATTGGTGGAGAGCCTCAAAGAGTCATTCATTAATATTATATTTGAACAGCTACCTAGGGAAAACAATAGAGCAGCAGACACAATGGCTACAATTCGATCACTCTTGGAAATCCTGCATAACATCCCAAAATATGAATTCCTCATTGAGCAGCTTCTTGTACCAACATTCAAGGTACCAGAGTCTAAATTCATGTGTGAACTCGTTGCTCTCAGTGATCCCTGGTACCATGACATTTACACCTACCTAAGAATAGGATTCCTACCCGTTGACATAACCCTGAAGCTCAAATGAGATTTTGTCAAAAATTCTTTATGTTGTGTCATCATAGGAGAAACCCTCTATCCTAGGAGCATCAAAGGGACCCTATTACACTACCTAAATACTGGAGAAGCCTTGCCTGCTTTAACTGAGGTACACAATGACATTTGTGGTTTGCATTCAAGTGGTATGACCTTGGCTAAGAAACTATTGAGAATAGGATATTATTGGTCCACAATGGAAAGAGACGCACATGACTTTGGTAGAAGATGCTTGCAGTGTCAACAACATGGGGACCTCATCCATGCACCGGCTCAAGAGATTCATCCCATTGCTACACCTTGGCCCTTTTCATAGTGGGGGATTGATCTCATCAGTAAAATCACCCCCACCTCATCCAATGGCCACAAATTCATGATCAACGCCAAAGAGTACTTTACAAAGTTGGTCAAAGCCATTCCCATGACTTGCATAACTGGAAAGTAGATATTCAAGTGCATCTTGAACTACCTTATATGTTGATATGGTGTGCCTCAAGCCATTATCTCAGATAATTGAACACCATTCAAAAATCAGGATTTTTATGACCTTTTCCTTATATTCAATATCCAACATCGCTTTTCCACTTTGTATTATCCCCAAGGCAATGGCCAATCAGAAGCCACCAATAAAACCATTCTGAAAATCCTTATGAAAAAATTTAATGATGTCGATCGTGAGTGGCATCTACAACTAAATCTTGTCTTATGGGCTTATCGCACAAGCATCTGCACACCAACAAGTGCCACCCCATTTTACCTGGTCTACGGATCACAACACATTCTCCCCATTGAGATCGAGCTCCCATCCTTGAGGATATCATTGCAAAATATCATTATAGATGAGGAATACCGGGTCTCACGACTAAGTGAGCTAGAGTTATTGGATGAGCGGTACATGGATGCCCTAAATCACTTGAAAGTCTATCAGAATCACCTCAAATGCAGCTACAACAACAAAATTAGGAGGCAAACCTTCCAATTCATTGAGCTCGTACTAAAGGAGAACCAAAAGAACCTACCAAATCTAGAAATCAAGGGTAAGTTTGATCCCAACTGGTTGGGACCTTTCATCATCACTATGAGCTATAAATCAAGAGCCTACCTATTGTCAATGCCCAAAGGGGAGCCTCTATAGGATCCCATGAACAAATCCCATCTCAAAATGTTCTATGCTTGATCTTTTAAGAGTAAAACCAAAAACACAAAAAAATAAAAATATACAAAAATCAAAGAAAAATCAGAAAAAAGGATTAAAAATAGTAAAGAAAAAAATTGTCTTCTAGTGAAAACCACTTCGGTGGTGCTTTGGACAAGTACCTTGGTGAAAACCTGGAAAATAGGTGTCAAGCATAAATAAAGCACTCTCCATGCACTAGGATCATCACGACTTAGTTTCCAAACTCACTTATCCATTACATTCCATTTATCCTTCCACCATTTGTTCATGTCCTTACCATAGCATGATCTTGTGTTCGTATCATGTTCTACCCTAGTACTACTTGGCACATTCCTAAGGTCAATTCTTCCTACCTATATTGAAGTAGTCTATCATATCACATTGGGGGCATGTTGTTGTACTTACATCAGATTAGATTCGTGTATATTCTTGTGATCTTCTTTAAAATCAAAAATCCAAAAGCATTCAAAAAATCCATCAAAAATATAAAACATCAAAAAATCAAAAAAATCAAAAAACATTTGAATCATATCAAAATCCAAAGTCTTCAAAAAACCCAAAAAAAATCAAAGCAGTGAGTCATCCTACCAAACTACGTTGTCTCTGAGATTGAATGTAGGCAAGGTTGATCTTTGATCATCTCCCAAGACATTTTAGGTTAGTCATTTAGGCGTCCATCGCAATAAAATGGTAATTCGTTTGCCCATCTATCTCATCAATAATCAAGTTTGCATCAGTCAAACTACGTGGTCTCTACGTGTATAACGTAGGCAAGGATAATCTGTTCATCATCTCTTGAGACCCCTAGGATAGGTCTTTAGGTTAGTATTTTGGTCATAAGTCTCAAAAATACAAAAAACTAAAAAATCTCAAAATACCAAAAATAGCCTCAAAACATTTCAAAATTCTAAAAACAACCAAATATTTGAAAAAACCCAAAATGGTGCATCCATCCCATCTCGCTTTCACCCACAATAATAATCACTCATAATAAATCATTATCACCTTCATCCTTTGGTAAAACAATCAGAAGCAAGTCTAGTAGGTTCTAAAGTGAAAGCTCAATCGTCAAAGTCTCAATTCTAGGTCAGTAAGTCAACAAGTTAATCAACTCGAAGTATCAATAGATTATCATCCAATCAAATACCATCATCATCTGATAACAACATGTCCTAGGATGTATCCTTCCTACAATGGACATCAACATCAAGCATCATCGTAGTTTAGTCTTGGCTAGCCGTATGAAGAACATTATCTTGTTTGTTTACTTTATCTAGTCTTTTTTATTTTGCATTCATTCCAAGGAACTCTCGATGATGCCTAATCAAAATGGTTTAGAGAGAAAGGAATGGGGAAATGATCATTATGTTTTTATCTATTGTGCTTGTTGGATATTCTTGTAAAATAAATTGGTCATGTGTGCTTTGTTTAGTTTGTAGGGAAGGTGTTTTAGATATCTTGTTGAGCACATAGGAAGGCTTGCTTTTCCATGTTTTGGTCTGAAATGTTTAGTGTCTGAACTACATCCTGAATAAGGTTTTGTATGTCAAATGTGAACAAGAATACTCCTATTTTATTGTCGAGTCAAGGTTCATCACACTAGGTACAACGCCATCCCAGTTCTTAATACCTTGATGCATCATACCTATGTTTGTTATCAAACATAAAGTAAATGGCCCTTTTAAAATCCCAACTCTTGGTTTCATTATCATCATCATCATAAAGTAAGCTTGTTGGATCTTCTTTCTTCTGTCCTCTTTCCATACTAACATGGTACCATGATAGTTACTCACAAACATTATGAAAATGAATCCATCCTTCATCCACCAATCCTTAGAAAAATGCATTTCAAGTAGGTAATATAGATGCATTGCATTTCATTGTTAATATAAAATCATTTACAAGATATCATCACATTGGCATTATTAAGTTATGCATTCCATAAATTATCATAGAGATCATCATTATCATATCCAATTGCATTATCATTTACATATCATTATCATTTCATTATTACCATTACATTTCATAAAACATCATCTCATAAATAATCTCGCATAACAATGTTCATTGCATCATTTTCATTCACAAATCAATCATTCCAAAATATTACACCATAAATCATCTTGCGTTATCATTTCATAGTAAAATGTTCATAGCATAAATCACATAGTGTCGTATATCATAAAGAACCATTTCATACCATCTCATATACATTACATTTGAACCATATTTGCATACTATCATCATACATCATTAGTTCATTACCTAACATCATAGGAATCATTGCATTACATCATTACATTTGTACATAAAATCATTGCATCTCATAAATACCATGTATCATCTCATAAGGGCATAACATTGGCATTTCATAAATCATTCATAAATGCATAAGAAAAAGGAAACAAAAAATATATCGCTTGCATATCATTGCATACATGTCATAAATACATCACATAATTCATTTAGGACATAATATAGAAAACAATTTTTCATATCATGATTGCATCCATACATTGTCACCATATAATGCATAGAAAATATAAAAAGAAATGAATCCATAATTACTGCACATAGGAAATTAAAATGCATCCATCCATCACACAAATAAAATGGGACATCTCATAAATCAAATCATCTCATATATATAAACATGAGTAACTGTCAAGTTACAAAATAAGGATCAAATGTGTATGATACAATAGGAAAAATAATAAATCGAAGCCTATGAATAAAAATTTCTATCTATGATAAAAATGTGAGGCTAGCCCAATTGGATGAACCCCTCACCCTCCTATCTCTTGGCAGGATCCTCAGGCTACCTCATGCCTATCTGCTATGAAAACTCTGGCACTTGACCTACTGGTGGCACTTCCTATCTGTAGTGGAGTTTGTAATACTCCACCTCTCTGATGACCTCCTGATATGCACATAAGGATACTATCTGGCCCTGGGATGTAGAGGTTAAACTCTCAAGCTGCCTCCTCTGGCCTATCTCCTAGTCTCTCTCAGACATATTCTGATCCCTTTCTATTGTGAGTGTTGTGACCTGTTGTCAGGTCTGATCTCTCAAAACTGTCAAAATTTGTACTCGAGCCTACAATTGCTGGATTAGGGCATCTTGGTGATCTGGATGTGGAGGTTTCTACTAGGGGACCTCTCTCTCCCCATCTCTGGGTGGGGTTTATTTTGCTTGCTCTCTAACTGGTGTCTACACTCGGGGTGGTGTCTAGTGTGGAGGTGGCCCACCTATGTCTCCATCCCTATCCCCATCACCCCTGCCTCTCTGCCCTCGACCTCTGCCTGTTGATCAGCCCTTGGGCCTCCATCATGTGGGAAATGCTCCTGGATCTGTCAGCCTCAAGGGTGGTCTGAACCAATCTCTATAAGCTTGTGTAACCCCAACATCACCCTATCCCTGATCATATGGCCATGTCTTGGCCACCAAATAGTGAAAGGATGCCAATGCCTCATCTATAGGGATAGGCCTGCCCCATGCAATCTACCTTGTAGTACGAAAAAATATGGCCATGTACTAGTCATCAAGTCTATCTTGTGTGTCAACGAGCTACCTAGCCACTTGATCTGGCAAGTATCTCTCAAGCATAGTGTGCTCTCTATCCTGCATCAACTTGTCTGGGTGAGCAAAGAATAATTGTTGAACATCATCAAACGATGGACCTACATCGAGCTAAGGCCTCTAGGTAAACTCTATCATCTCATCAATGAATCACCACTAGTGGGTGATGCCACCTTCCCCTATATGTGTGAATGTGATCTAAGCCCCACTATATCACCAAACAATTGGATCATCTGGCTCTAGAGAAACTGGTGTAACCTGAGGGTGAAGCATTGCAATGCACTCCCATGCCCAGACATGAAGCAAAGTAACACTGGGCCCAATGGCTCGGCTATCCAAATAGGAAAAATCATGGAAATATATGTATAGTGAGGCCAACATCACTAGACCCAATGCAAGACACTCTCTCTAAAAGAGAATTCTCTCCCATGCCAATCCCTATCCTGGATTGAAATATCAGCCCCACTGATCTGGTGCCACAAGACCTAATATGATCACTGCAACTATAAGTCTGAATGTGGGCACTGTGCCCCTGTACCTCTCCAGATCAATTTGGACCTCATAAAATACAATCACCTCGAGCCCCATAACCTCATAGCAAGCATCCCTCCTGACATCCATGTCATAAATGACCGTCTCACCATTGATGGGTAGCCATAAGATGCACCAGACATCCTCTAGTGTAACCATGGTCGCTCCAGTAGGAAGGTGGAAGGAGGATGTCTCACTATTCCATCGCTCTACCAAGGTTGTCATCATCCCCAAGTGGGTCTGAATGGGATGAACGTATGCAACATACCAGAGACCAATGGCATCGAGCTGCTCCTAGAGCAACTCATGTGTTGGGTCTCAAAAACACAGGTTTGAACCACGAGAGGTTGCCAATATCTCACAACGCTTTTGGCCAACGTACAAGGCCAATTGATGCAATTGAACCCTCTTTTGTTTAGGTTCTGTTAGACCAAGGAGGGTGAACCTATGTGAATGATGCAGATTGAAATATATTTCCTAGTGAAACAATCTACCCACAATGGCAAGTGGAAGTGGATAGAAAAAATTGCTATAACTATACCTACTCCTACTGCACAAAAGAAAGGATTTGAATAGGTTGTTTGATATGAAATTTTATCTCTGGGTTGAGGCAAATTAGTGCCTTCTATCCACATGGGCAATGGAGTCAAAAATCATGAATTATGTGTGTTTCCTTCTCTGGCTTAACTCTAGTTGTTAGGCACTTTGAAAATGAAATTCTAATGACTGGCATACAACTTCATTTATTTACGCTTTGCAAAAATAGTGCTGGAATGTTTTCTTACCAAATTCTACTTCAATAATTCAAAAGAAATCCTAAATCACTGTGACTTGTTTAAAAGAATTTAATTCTGCCTAGCAGACACCAATCAACCAAATCATACATAGTGAAATTGCATTGTGATAAATCAAACATATGTTTGATACATTTAATTAAATGATCAAAGGACTTCAAGTTGGAGACAACTAGATAAGAAATATAAATGATTATAATGCAACAACTCAACACAGTAAAGGTTTCACCAATTCAAAATAATTCATCCATTGGTCTGCTTCAAAAAAGGTCTATCATTATTTACATTCCCAGTTCCATTTTCTAGAAAAATCTAACTACTCCCCTCTTCTGCAACTAATTTTACAAAGTATTTATACAATTCATACCAAGCATTGCAACCATTCACATTCTGGTAAAATCGTTTCAATTCTCTGCCATAAATTTAAAATATTTAATTGGGTTGCCTTATCAGAAAATTAAATATTTTTTACATAGTCATGCTTTTAATTGTATTTTAATATTTTACCACTCCATGCATTTCACTTTATATGTTGCCTCCTTTATATTTACTATCTCTGCAGCTTCCTTTAAGTTTACCGCTCAACCGCGGTCAACCCTTTGACCTCTCGCAATGCAGCGGTGTTTGATTTTTCCACACCCCTTTTCTTTACCTTACCGCTCCACCACGGACTATCCAGATACCCCCCGTGATATCATGGTGACTAACTATTCTGTCATTATTTCTTCACTTACCATGCTACCGTGGTCTTCATTTAAGCAACGAGCAGTACCGTGGTCTTCAAAAAATTTCGTCGAATTCACCGCCACCCGCGCTACCGTGGTCTTCAATCTGCCTATCTGTGGTATCGCAGTAACCATATTGACCGCTACCTCTACCATCTGTTGACTTTCCACCGCGCTACCGCGGTCTCAACTCTGACCATCTGTGGTAACGTGGTACCTATCCGCTGACCGCCACCTCCGCTACCTTGTCATTTATCGCACCACCGCGGTCTTAGTTTAGACCCCTGGCAGTTGTGTAGTAACTATCATGCAAATCATCAGCCTCGCCGCTATCCTCACCGTTGCCGGTTGCTCACTGCCACTTATACTAACCTAGTTTTCTTTGCTTAACCATCACCTATTCACCGCATCATTGCAGGCCCTGAGATGACCGCCAGGGGTGTGGCGGTAAGGGGCATGATGACCACCTCTATCTGCTACCGTCACCCCTATTATGAAAGGTCGTGATAAAGCGGTATAAAGGGGAATTCTATGAGAAACATGGTAGCAGTATAATTCATAAGTCAATTTTGGATTTTTGGATGGTGGTAAAGTTAATTTTTTCATGAGAAGGTAGTGAAACATAGTGAGAACAAATGGGGGGAAAAATATGAGGGCAATATAGGCCAAAAATAAGGCAATGAAACAAGGGTAAAAGCCCTTCTTAGCATTGTAAAAGGGGGTGAATGATTTTTTATAAGAAAGATAGTGAAAATATTAGGTTCAAAATGGGAAAATCATTGAGATTTTGATGGAAATTTTAGGTTCTAACATCTTGTTACCCATCTAATCTGTTGAGCATTGGGCATCTGTGCTCTCGAGAATGTAGTATCCCGAGGTCCTCCTATGCAAAAGAGGTCACTGTGTCAAGTTTCAAAAACAAAATCGGGCCCTCGAACTAAGTTCCCACATTCTAAACAACAATTTCGGTGTTGTTTGCAATTGTGGCGTAGTTTGTAAACTCCAAAATCCACCATGGCGGTGAATTTTGACTGCGCTCCTAGGTTCTAAATTCCAAATAGGCTCCTTGCGGCGCTAGTCATACATGCAGCTCACTAATCACCAAAACCCTAATTTATAAAGTAGCCCGTGATGACACTCTTTGCATATGCCGCACAATTAGAGGTCGTGCGATGCTGATTTTGCATTTGCAACAGCGCTATATAGTGTCGCTTGACTCTAAATTGACTTTGACCCTATTTAATGCACAAAAACAAAAAATCACAAGTCAAGGAAGGTGTACGTACCATGGGTTGTGAACCAACTGGTCGTTGGTGCACTCATACTCACTTTGACATGTATTAGGGAAGAAATGTTTACACCATCTCGATCAAGAATCAGAGCTCAAAATGCAAAAATATTTAAAGGCTCAATGTGAAAATGATTTGAAAATGACCCCTTGGGGTTTATTTAAGCCTAAAAATTAAGGTTTTTTGACCTAATTTGGCCATCCAGCTAGGGTTTTGGACCCTTGATCTCATTTTTACCCAATCAAAGGCCATTTTACATTGTTTTTGGTGTTTTAACACATTTTTTGGCATCCGGGAACCTTTCTAGACTCATCAGGCACCTTGTCCTCTTTTTTTGAGAGATCACTCAAAAATCTAAATTTTCGTTTGATCTCTTGATGGGGCAATATACCATTATAATTCTTCTTGCCGGGGCAACAGCGGGGCATCTAAAAATTGAGAATTTTTTTTTAACTTTGATCACAACAGTTTATTCTTTGAACCAATGCAACAAGTGCATTGCTTCAAAGAGGGGAAAAATGTAGACATGGAAAAAATACCGACACACTTGATTCTGATTATTAACATCATTTCATCTTGAATCATCTTCTCAGCTTGTCACCACTTTTTATCCCTTAATTGAATAAATCATTATTTATCTAACTAAGCCATTCTCTCTTGTTAATTAAATTAATCATTCTGATTTAATTAACCCTATGTCTATTTAATTAAATAATTCATTTTATTTAATTAAATTCCTAAATTCTTCCTATTAAATTTAATAAATTAAACCTTATTTAATTTAATCTAACATCATCTCCTTTTAATTAAATAAATAAAAAAATCTTTATTTAATTAAAGCCTAAATCATTTTCCTCTCAACTTTGATTTCAATAAATCCTAAAATCTAAATCAAATTTGTCACATCATCTAATCCCTTATTAAATTAATCAAATCCTATTTAACATAATCCAAATCTCCTAATTTATCTAGATTTTGCCACTTGCACATGAAAATACATTTAATTGATTTATTAAATCCATATTTTCTTTCAACATGACATATTTAGGGGAATATTCCTCCAAGTTTGAAAATCCCTCCAAGTGGATTTGTCCTTCCAACAAAGCATTCATTTCCTCTTACATGTCCTTGTGCATTGAGCCAAGTGGAATTTAATTCATTATTTTCTCCCTCCAACATGCCATTTCACAATTTTCAAATTCCACCTAATATCATTCATTGTGCACATTCATCAAAATGTGATCAAGCTTCCTCCATTCACATCTTGACAAGTGGAACTTGGCCATTGGATGTTGAATAATCCCGCATTGCTCCATTTTTCTCATTCTTCCATCTTATCTTTCTATAAATAGAAGGCTATTCTTCTCATTTTATCATCCACAACTTACAAAAAAGTTACTATCTTCACATTTAGAGCAATTTCATCCATTTCATAAGCACTTCACATTATCGTAGCTAGGTTATTGTAGGTTTTATTAAGGAATTTCATTGTTTTTCATCAACAAGTGGATCAATCTTCATCAAATCATCCAATCACACAAAAGGAGTTGGGAAAGGGCCATTTCCTACACATAAATTGGCACCAACTCCCCCAAGGGATCAATAGTTTGCATGCTTAAATAGGATTTCTATTGTTTTCTATGTGTTGTTCTCCATTTTTTCCTATTTTGATTATTGTAGATGAATTTCATGGGGAATATTAGTTCTAACTTGCATATGGATCTAATATTGTGTTTGTTTGCTATGTTTGTGTAGGTCTAAGATTGGCGCTCATAGAGGGTACTTGAGGGATTAGGGTAGATATTTTACTCGGGTTTAAGGGTTAATGAGGGTTGAGGGTAGAGAGTATAGGGTTGAGGGTAGAGGTTAGAGTCTAGTTTAAGGATTTATTAGGGTTTAAAGGCTAATGGTTTAGGGTTAAGTGTTTGAGGGTTTAAGGGTTGATGGTTTAGGGTTGAGGGATTACTAGGGTAGAGAGGGAGGGATGGATGGAGTGAGAGATGGGGGGAGAAATGAGATAGAGAGGAGAGAAGAGGAGAGAGGGATAAATATATACGAGGGTTGAGGATCCAATGTATAGGGTAGAGGGTTGAGAATTGATGGTATAGAGTTGAGGACCTATAGGGTTGATGGTTTAGTGTATTGGGTTGAGGCCTATCTACTAGGTTGGTTGAGGTATTAGGGTTGAGGGTCCAATGTATATGGTAGAGGGTATAGGGTTTGAGTGTTTAGGGTTTAAGGTTGAGGGTTGAGGGATTAGGGTTGAGGGTTGAGGGATCTTTTGATGTGAGTGAAAAGTAAGAAAGCAATTGAGGGCCAGTGAATATTGGGGAAGGATTTTTTGTTCTAACACCACTTATCCCTTAACCCTTAATCCCTTCTAGATTAGAACAATTATGAACATAATTAGGTGCTAAATTAGGTGCTAAAGTAGGCTCTAAATTATGTGTTAAATTAGGCGTTAAAATAGGCACTAATGTAGGCACTAAATTGGGCACTAATTTGGGTGCTAATTCAGGTGATAATTTAGGCACTAATTTGTTCCTAAATTAGCATCAACTTATTCTGATCAGTGCAAAAAATTCCATAAATAGCACCATCCCAATAAATAGTGCTGAAGTTTTCAAAAAAATGGATAAAAATACATTAAAAGAGTGGGTGGAAGCAAAAAACAGAGTAAAAAAGGGAGCTAATTACAGGGATTTGTAGTTATTATAAAAGATCATATTACCAATAATATCTCATTATCACTAAAATATAGGCACACAAACTTTTTCTTTTCCACTCTGATACCATATCAGAATTTGCAAAGTAATCAAGTACTATGTTTGCATTATTGAAGGAAATTTATATATGAGGATGATTACAACCATGTGCTTTATCTGGCACTGATGGGTTTAAAAAATCACTAACAAACTAATAAAATATGCTAAGTTTATAATATAATGACAAACATAAAAAAAATCCTAAATAGGACAAACCATATGGGTAATGGTGGAATATCCAACAGAGGTTACAAACTATAACTAGCAGACACTGTTTGGGTATAAAACTTTGGTATATATTCCTCATATTTCTCGGTAACTTCTGGGAAAATGTGTCTCAACCTTGGAATTACATGGGGTATTTTCAATACATTGGAAATAAGGGTGCACAAGGGATTTTTTCCCCAAGAGGAGTTTGAGGGATCATCCCCCCAACTAGGGGCTTAAGGCTGGTGTTCCTTGATAAGGGCTCAAGGTCTACACCCTTGCAAGGAAAATTTTATTTACATTTTACTATTTTAAATCTATAAAAATCATTATTAGGTCTTAAATCTAAAGGCCAATATTTTTATTATGTTGACTTTCCCTAGAAGGTAACCCTATTTTATGTGGGTATTGTATTATGATTATGTATTGTGATGTATTTTGAGAGTCTAATAGTGTTCGTCTTGCCTCTAGATCTTTGGTTTGCGATACCCCTATGAGAAGCTTGTTTTGCAAGTATATTTTAACATTTATGGTATTTGAATAATATATTGGGCATCTTTTGGAGTGGATTTTTTACTCCCAAAAAGTTTTTCCCCACATAAATCATTATATTGTGGTATGCATGATATTTATGTTTAAGTTTCTATAACTATTAAATATATGTAAAAGTTGTTGGACTCAAGGGAACACTGAGAGGGGGGGTGAATCAATGTTCAACAATATTCAAACTTCATCCATACAAAACATGAAATCCTTTCATCATTTCATTAAGCAAAAGATGTATGCATTGAAAGTAAACATCCATAAAATCATGACACATTTTTTTTTGCATGGAAACCCTATTAGGGGAAAAACCACGGTGGAGATTAATCCATAATTTGAGTACTCAAAATATAGTGTTTATAAAAGGAATGCACTTGCATTCAGGCACACTACCTAGAGCTCACTGCTCAAAAGATAAAGGCTTACTACCTACAAAATTCAGATTAAAAACATCTGAAGGGGTGAACTTAGATGATAGCATATGAAAATGCCAGGTAACAGTTTCAGTGAAGCTCATGAATTTTATTCTGGATATCCTTTCTAACTTTCCACTTCGCTCTGCCTTGTTCTGCTCTTTACTACTCTTCGCATCACTTTCACATTACTGCTTTGCTATGACTCGCAATTCACACTTCTTGATATCTAAACACCACATATCTCACTCTTAAATGATGAAATAAATCTCTTATATATATCTACAATTGAACACTAATTCATCCAACAATCGGCTTCATATGGTATTAAGATATTTTAACTTGTTGGCTAGATCCACCATAAAATCTTTATGTGCATTGTCCAAAGTCGGTTAAGACAAAGAGAGAACCCAAACAAAACTTAATCCAATATTGAGACATAATTAATTTCATCTTATACATCCACGAATTCCATCTTTGTCGGGTCAGCCTTCTAGCATAGATAATTAATAGATTAGTGCTTCATACCTCTTACATTGCTTACCAATGAGTGTGCATCAAAACTAAGATACTGAAAGCCTCTACAAACCTTCCTCAAGGATTCATAACCAAAAATAATTGTTCGGTGGGATGATTAGACCAAATTTTATGCCTTTAATCAGATCTCCTATTCTTTGCTTTGTTCTGCCAGTAGGAGCCAAAATAGTGTTGCTCATTTAGATGCAATACTTGAGTTGCATGACTTGGGTTGCCATCAATGACAACACTTACAAGCCCAAATCCTTAGCCATATGCTAACAATCTCCCCCTTTGGCATTGATGGCAACACTTAGTGAAAAATTACTAAGTGTTAGAATCACTATAGGTATATTGCCAAACTGCTTGCTGCACTTTTCTCCCCCTGAGATTCATAAGGCAATCTCTCCCCTTATAAGGCACTTTTAACTACATTATCTCCCCCTTTGACATCAATGAAAAAGATGGGATGCCATATGCCAAAACATTGATCAAAAAGGTGACAAAACATGTGTTCAAAATCATCAATACTTTAATAAATTTTGGATATATATGCTTGTAGTTCTTCTTCTTTGAACAAAATTGCAAAAACTTGGAAACACTTTACTGCTTATCCTTTTTTATTTAAAATAGCTTGTTGATTTTCTTCACTTCCAGAAGAAAATTCTCCCAACCATCAATTTCAATTCCAATAATGATAATCAAGCTATTGTTCTTGGAAGTTTTGTTGATAATACTAATGAGAGATTCAGGAATTGTGATTGCTTCTTCCAAATTTTCACCATTTTTCAAAATTTCCACCAACTGCTCCAACTTGCACTCAACTAAGCCTTTTACCTTCCAAAAGGTTTCCATGAGAACATTCTTGGCTAGTTGAATTTTTATTTGAGCTTCCTGCAATTCCCGAATTCTCCTTATGATCTAACTTCTCCTTATAATTGTTGACTACAGGAGGCTAGCAGACACAATAGTTGTAGATTCATGTGGCTGAGTTAGTGCATTTCCTTAACTCATTCATCTTATTTTTAAGCTTAGCAAGGGATAGTCTGAATTGTTCCTTCGGGTGAGAGATAACTTCACCTTCTTCTCTACCTTTTTCTTCAGAGCCTATTGATTCTCTGCTACACTCAATCATTTCTTCAAGTAGAATATCCTTTAGACTTTCCAATCTTATCTTACAATGCTCAATATGAGCATTCAGAACTTCCAAAATTAAGTCCTGATCGTAAGATGGTCTGACTGACCATAATCTTGCAATTTTCTGCATACCACCTACACTTTGGATAAGTTGTTGTAGCTTTTCTTTTGATAGATCTTCATCTTCCTCACTGCCTTTTTCAACACTAGAATCATTTTCCAGTTGATTCTTAGGCTCTTCGTCAGATTCTTCATCTGAAATTTCTACAACTTCCTTCTCTTTCCCTTTTCCTTCAATCTTGGGAATTTTTCTTTCCGAAGGGCTTTATTCAATAACCTCCTGACCTATTTTTTCTCCTCTATCAGTGCTACCAGAAGAGGAACAAATTTCCATTGTCCTTATCAGAGGGGAAACAATGACTGATCCACATTTCACAAGAACATGTTCTTACATAAACTTTCAGATTCTGAATCCCAATTAGATAGACTCTTAGCATAAGAGTAAATTTGGGTGCATACCATTTTATCCGATGTCCATGCTACATCGTCGATCTTTGGTAATGAATTTAGAAAGTACATAACCAGAGATATAATTAGAGTGCCAAACCTGAATGGATACCTTGACTCTTTTTTCAATTGGACATTCTCCATCATCTGATCTTTCAAAAATCCACATAGGTCAAAGTCTTGACCTTCAATTATCATTTTATGAGCAATATATATTGTGCCAACTGATGTAGCCCTTACCAATTTTGGTAGAAGATTTTATAGGTTATGATGTGTGCAATGTACATCGTAACAAGATTCTTGATTGTTTCTATCCATAGAGCTCTTTGATCTCTGATTATCCCAATTAGGGTTTCGACCTCCTTTTTCTGGATAGATTTCTTCCTAGGAACATCACCGACTTTGCAAAATCCAGTTAATTTCTCAATTACCTCCTTTGAGATTGTGTAGGGTTTTTCCAAATTTAACACATCATGCAATCTATTCAACAATAATTTTATGAATTCTCCATCCTCAAAGTATGAAAACTCATTCCACATATCCAAATTTCCATGTTTGGCTCTATTCAATTGTTTTAATTCATCAAGAAGCAATAGATTCCTCATAGATATTATTTTTGCACTATTGTACTCATCCAATGTGATTGAACCTTTAATTTTCTCCATTCTTTTTCACATTTTTAGGGTTCACAACTACACGCCGAATAATATGAAGAGTTCGAGAGTGAATTACTTGATAAATTTTTTGATGAATTTGATTTCACTGCTTCAAAAAAACACCTGTAAAGTGCTCTCCTTCTCTTCCATAATGCAAAGTGACAAATGATAGCTTTGGAATTAAATTTTATAGATCGCACATGTGCAATAAATGCACTTGCCTTAAATATTTCGGAGACAGTTTTCTCAGGCTACGACAAAAAAATCTTCTACGGACCAACAAATTTACTGAATTTCCTTTTCTGAAAACATCAAAACTTCAATATACTGAGAGTGCACCTTCATGACTATTTTATCCATTCCAGTACCATCTATAGACAAGGGAGGAAATATTTTCTAATAAAACTCCCTCTAGGCCAATGGCCTTAATTCAATTACCGGAAGAATTACCAGAAGCAGGTTTTGGTATGGAATAATTTCCAATATCATAATCATTTTTCTTTACCCATGTCTTCTTCATTTGATCTCTAATATCATATGTAGTTATATTTTCCTTTCCTTTATCATTTTTATCTATTTTTCTCTCTTTTTATAGAAGACCTCTTCTATTTGTGTTCTTGTTTCTACATAATCTGGCAATATGATCATACTTGTTGTAGTTATAGCACACAATTCTTCTTTGTTCATTCCATTGGTTTCTTCTTAGTCTACATTGATTATAAATATGCCCTAGCTTCCCACATGCATAACATTCAATATTTCTTCTAACAATAGAGTGACTTCACATATTTCTGCATTCAGTTGATTTATGACCATTCTTTTTGCAATTGAAACACTAACTAGAGAATGATGAATCTTTTGACCTCAAATTTCTTCTACACTAAGAAACGATATGACCGAAATTATTACAAGTAAAACAATATCCATTAATTTTTTGTGCATTAGGTTGTCTTACCGGATACCTTCCATTTTTGTTATGTCTAAAAATGTTTTGTGTTGATCTAGAATTTTCTCCCTTTTCATATCCAAGACCTCTCTTATCATTTCCACTCTTCTGTCCTTGAGTTAGCTCATCAAGCTTTACTGAACTGATCTTAAAGTTTTCTTTGAATTTTTTCACAATGCCAAGATCATTCCTAAGAGTGGTAATCTTCTTACCAAGTTCTTTTTCATTGTTTTTGGTTCTTTGCAATTCACTTTCCAACTGAGTAAGTTTTCCACTTATTCTACCGCATTCATCATATTTCTCTTCCAGGGTTTGAGCATGATTTTCCTCACTTTTATTTCTGTCCTCTATCTCTTTAGTCATCTTCATCATTATGGATTTCATCTCATGTTTCAGGTTGGTATTATCTCTAGCAAGCTTTTCACATTCTTCGGTTATCTCCTTCAAATTTTGATTCAGGTGAGCATCATCCATATCTTCATTTTCCTTCTACTATATCTGATCACATAGATCTTTTCTCTTCACCCTAGATTTAACTATCTTATCCTTTAATGACTGAATGAATTTATCAGCATCTCTAAGATTTTCCTTAATTTCTTGAACTTCTAATTTACACTGATCAAGGTCATCAAGAGCTACCATAAGTTTTTGTTGAAGACTACCAGAGTCCATCACATTCCAAGATCTACCTCAAGCTACAAAATGTCTCTAGAGGAACTTGCTCTGATACCAATTGTTGGACTCAAGGGAACACTAAGAGGGGGGGGTGAATTAGTGTTCAACAATATTCAAACTTCATCCATATAAAACATGAAAGAATTTCATCATTGCATTAAGGAAAAGATGTATTTATTGAAAGTAAACATCCATAACATCATGAAACACATATTTTTTTTGTGTGGAAACCATGTTAGGGGAAAAACCATGGTGGAGATTAATCCACAGTTTGAGTACTCAAAATATACTATTTATAAAAGGAATGCACTTGCATTCAGGGACACTGGCTAGAGCTCACTACTCAAAAGATAAAGACTTACTGCCTAAAAAGTTCATATTAAAACCATCTGAAGGGGTGAACTAAGATGATAGCATCTAACAATGCCAGGTAATAGTTTCGGTGAAGATCATGAATTTTATTCTAGATCTGCTTTATGACTTTCCACTTTGCTCTACCCTGTTCTGCTCTTTACTTCTCTTCACATCAGTTTCACATTATTTCTTTGCTATGAATCACAATTCACACTTCTTGATATCCGAACACCACATCTCTCACTTTTAAATGATGAAATAAATCTCTTATCTATATCCGTAATTGAAGAATAATTCATGCAATAGTTGGCTTCATATGGTATTAAGATATTTTAACATGTTAGTCAGATCCACCATAAATTCTTTATGCGCATCCTTCAAAGTCGGTTAAGACCAAGAGAGGACCCAAAAAACACTTAATCCAATATTGATACTTATAATTAATTTCATCTTATACATCCGCAAATTCCATCTTTGTCGGATTGGCCTTTTAGCATAGATAATTGATAGATTAGTGCTTCGTACCTCTTAGATCGCTTACCAGTGAGTGTGCATCAAAACTAATATATTGCAAGCCTTTGCAAACCTTCCTCAAGGATTCATAACCCAAAATACTTTCCCGGTGGTATGATTAGACCAGATTTTATTCCTTTAATCGGATCTCCCATTCTTTGCTCTGTTCTGTCGGTACGAGCCAAAAATAGTGTTGCTCATTCAGATGCAAAACTTGAGTTGCATGACTTGGGTTGCCATCAATGAAAACACTTACAAGCCAAAATCATTAGCCATATTCCAACAGAAAAATTTCCTTATTCTCCTCTCAAGATAAGTGTAGGAAGTCTTTTCGCTACCTTAGCTTCCTTATAAGTTGTATCAGATCAGGTGATCACCTTCTTTTTCCCGGGTTACTAGGTTTTTTGAACTAATCTAGATTTGAGTGGGATCTTGTGTAGAAGATAATTTGTTATCTTGTTGTAGGAATTTATAGATGGAAATTTCATCAACGATAATAGAGGTGGATAATTTTTTTTGAAATAATTTTAAAATGTAGAAGTTGAAGATGGAGGATGTGTTTATAGATTGATATCTATGGGATGTTATTGATGAGAAATTTTCAAGACCTGGATAGCGTACTTTGGCTACTAAATATAATGTTATGGACCATAAAGCCAATTGTCTAATTAGATTTTGTTTCACATACTCTATTTTAATCAATGTCCATGAAGAGATCTGTACATAGAAAATATTGAAGAAGCTTGGTGAGATGTATGAAGCCAAATATTTAGTGAACAATATTTTCTTGAGGAAGAAATTTTATTCCTTAAGAATGGAAGAGGGTGGAGGAATTATAGACCACCTAGAAGAATTCAATATTTTGGTGGCTCAATTGGCATAAATTGGTGTAAAAATGGATGTAGAGGAGAAATATTAGATATTTCTTTGTTCTTTGCTTGATTTGTAGGATTCTCTTGTTATGGCTACTAGGATTACTTATGTTATATTGAAGACTAAAGATGTGGTGGGTTCTTTACTTTCTGAAGAGATGAGGAGGAAGTTATCCATCAATGCTAGGGAGGCCATAAATATTTGTGGAAGACCTAAGGAAAGAGGTAAGAATAATGAGAAGTGTGATAAATCCAAGTCCAAAGGGAGATCAAAATCTATTGGAAAGTCTAAATTTACTTCCTGGGACTACGATAAGCTAGGACATATTTTTAAGCACTGCAAAGAAGAAAGGAAGAAAGAAAGAAGAAATTTGATTCTGATTATGAGTTTGAGAAGGAAGATGGTGATGCATTCATTGCATCTTTTTCAACTCGTGCAGGTAATGATGCATGGTTAATTGACTTAGGTGCATCTTTCCATATGACCTTTAATAGATACTAGTTTTTTTAATATGAGGAATTTGATGGAGGTAAGGTGTACTTGCATGATGATTCTAATTTAAACATTGTTTCTCATGGTAAAGTTGTAGTTAGTTTTCCTAATGGTAGAATAAAAATGATTAATGGTGTGTTGCATATCCTTGGCTTAGCATGAAATTTGTTATCTATGATCAAACTAATAGATACAGGAGTGTGGGTAGTATTTTTTGATACATGATACAAGATGGCTAAAGTTTCTATGGTGATTGCAAGAGGTGTTAGATATGGAATATTGTATAAGATTGATGCATGCACTATTGAGTATAATAGTACTGTTGTGAAAAACAAGTCTATGGAAGAGGTAAGGGTTTCACCTTCAACAGATGGTCATCACTTTTGGGTACCCAAGGAGGCTCTTTCTTTTGAAGCAAAGTTACCTGCAAAGAAAACTACGTTATGGAACTAAAGACTTGGCCACATTTGAGAAAAGGGTCTAAGGACCTTGAAAAATAAATTCTTGTTGAAGTTCTATCTGATTGTAATCTTGAATTTGATTTATGTGAGCAATATATTTATGGAAAACAAAACTGTATTCATTTTTACTTGAGTTCTCATAAATATTATGGTGTATTGGATCTTATTCATTATGATGTGTTTGATCCTTTAGATGTTCCTTCAGTTAGAAAATCCACATATTATATTTCATTTATTGATGATTATAGTATAAGGAAATGGGTATATTTTTTAAAGAGTAAATATGAGGTGTCCAATCAATTTAAAGAATTTATAGAAACAATTGAGTTGTAGATTGGGAAAAAAAAATTGAGGAACGATAATGGTGATGAGTTTTTCTCTAATTATTTTGATAGATTCCTATAAATATTGTGGAATTCATAGATAGAGAAAATTTTGTATTATCCACAACATAATGGAGTTGCGGAAAGAATGAATAGGACACTGATCAAGAAGGCTAGGAATATGTTGAGTGGTGTTGGTCTAGAAAAAAGGTTTTGGGTTGAAGCTATTGCCACTACTTGTTACCTAATAAATAAGTCTCCTACACCAACTCTTTTTTATAAGATTCCTATAGAGGCATGGTTGGGTCAAAAACCTTTATTAAGAAATCTTAGAGTTTTTGGTTGTGAGGCATATGCACGTGTGCTAAAGGAGGAACAAATAAAGTTCGAGAAAGAGGCTATGAAATGTATCTTCATTGAATTTAGTAATGGTGTGAAAGGATAAAATATTTGGAATCCTATTGCACATAAGGTAATACATAGTAGAAGTACTATTTTTGGAGAAACTAAGCCTTATTATGCTACATTGCAGCAAGAACAAAGTAAACAAGAAGATGTGATTCAATTTACTTCTACACTTCAAATAGTTGAATTGAGGCCCATGAATGGACAAGAAGTTGAGGAGAGCTCATCTAGCTCAAAATCTTCACAAGATGAAGAAGAATCTCCAACTCGGCATGTTTGTAGGTCTACAAGGCATAGACAACCATCTAAAAGGTATTCACCTGATGATTGGAGATGTTATTTTTCTTTGAATACTAACATGGATGAACCCATATCAGTAGAAGAGGCATTAGGTATGAATGATGTAGAATCCTGGAAGATTGCTATGGATGAAGAAACATTTTTTTTGAAAAAGAATGATATAGGGGATCTTGTGCCATTTCCTGAAGGAAGAAAACCTATTGGTTCCAAATGGGTGTTCAAGAAAAATATTAGTTCAGATGGAGGTATTGAGAAATACAAAGAAAGGTTGGTTGTGAAAGGTTACTCTCAAGTTAAGGGTATTGATTATGGTGAAATATTTTCTCCTATTGCAAAAATGACATCCATTATATTTTTTGTTTATATTAGTGTTTCTTATGATATAAAGGTTGAGAAAATGAATATGAAAATTGATTTCTTTCTATTACATTGGTGGTTGTCACCACACCAAAATATCAACTTGTTAATGCTCCATACAATTGCCAAATTTATACAAAATCCACATGAGGTGATTAAGCCATGTCACGAACACAAGCATTGTGTTGTACAAGAAATAGCAAGGGACACACCATCTTGAAACAATCCCCCCATCACAAGCGAGGGGTTTGAACCTGTGATCTTAGCTCTGACACCAATTTTTACATGGGTGGTTTTCATTGCATCAAAATATCTACCTGTTAATTCCCAGTACAACCACCAAATTTATATAAGATCCATAGGAGGTAGTTAATCCATGCCACAAACCCATGCATTGCATTGCACAAGGAAGACCAAGGGGAACACCATCTTGCAACACCTTCATGGTGAATTGGAGGAGGATATTTATATGACATAGCTAGAGCACTACATGGTGAAAGCTAAAAGTAAATTGGTTTGTAAATTGAAGAAATTTTTGTATGGCCTAAAATAGAGTACTAGGATGTCGTACCAAAAAATTGATACATATGTGTTGATTTTGGGATTTGAGCATTCTAAATCATATCATTTTGTTTATTATAAAAATTATGGTGATTATTTCCTATTTATTACTGTGAACCCCAATCCTATACCTGCACAAATATAGCAAAAAAACACACAATTAGATTCATATGCAAGCAAGAACAAGGATTCCCCATGAAATTCATCTATAATGCTCAAAATAGGAAGAAAATGAAGAAAAAGACAAGAAACTAAGTTAAATCCTATTTAAGCAATGCAAATCCTTAATCCCATGGGGTAATTGGTGTCAATTATGTGTAGAAATTGGCCCTTTTCCAAATCCTTTGTAAGCTTAATGATTTGATGGAGATTGATCCACTTTGTTGATGAAGAAAAAGATGATTTCTTGATAAAACCTACAATAACCTAGCTATGGTGATGGAAAATGCTCAAGAAAATGGATGAAATTACTCTAAATATGAAGATAATAACTTTGCCCTCAAATTTTGGATGAATAATGAGAAGGTAAGCCTCTTATTCATAGATGATCTTGAGAGAAGAAGATGCAAAATGGATGAATGTGGGATCATTCAACATCCAATGGCCAAGTTCCACTTGTGAAGATGTGCATGGAGGAAGGTTGTGCACATTTTTATGAATGAGCCAATAAATGTTATTAGGTGGATTTCAAATTTTCGAAATGACTTGTTGAAGAGGGAAGGAAAATGACTTAAATGCCACTTGGATCAATGCACAAGGACATGTAAGAGGAGAGTGAATTCTTTTTTGGATGTACAAATCCACTTGGATGGATTTTCAAACTTGGAGGAATATTCCATAAATATGTCGTGTTGAGAGAAAATACCAACTTTAATAAATCAATTAAATGCATTTTCATGTGCAAGTGGCAAAATCTAGAGATATTTAGGAGATGGGATTAAATTAATCAAGAATTAATTAATTTAATGAGAGATTATCTGATGTGACCATTTGATTTAAATTTTTGGATTGAGGTAAATCAAAATGAGAGGAGAGTGATTTTTAGTTTTAATTAAATAAAGGATTTGCTTTATTTAATTAAACAGAGATGATGATATTAATTAAACAAAGTTTAATTTATTTAAATTAATAAAGTGACCTTGGGGATTTAATCAAATAACATGAATTATTTATTTAAATAGAGATGGAGTGTTAATTAAATTAAATTGATTAATTTAATCAATAGGGAAGAATGACTTAATCAGATAAATAATGATTTATTCAATTAAGGGATGAAAGGTGATGATAAGTTGAGAAGGTGATTCAGGATGAAATGATGTTAGTAATTAGGATCAAGTGTGTTGATCAATTTTCCATGTCTACATTTTTCCCCTCTTTGAAGCAATGCACTTACTACATTGGTTCAAAGAATAAACTGCTATGATCAAAGTTCAAAAACTTTCTCGATTTTTTAGATGCCCCACTATTGCCTCAACAAGAAAAATTATGTTGGTATATTTCCCGCTTAAGAGATCGGATGAAAATTTGGATTTTTGGGTGATCTTACGAAGAAAAAGGACAAGGTGCCTAACAGTTCTAGAAATGCCCGGGATGCAAAAAAAATCGTTAAAATGCCAAAAACGATGCAAAAAGGCCCTCGATCGGGCAAAAATGAGATTGGGGGACCAAAACCCTAGCTGGATGGTCAAAATAGGTGAAAAACCCTAATTTTTAGGCTTAAAATAGACCCTAAGGGGTCACTTTCACATCACTTTCACACATAGCCTTTGAAAAATTCTTGCACCCTGAGCTCTAAGTCTTGATTGAGATGGCACAATGATAGCTTCCTCGACACATGTCAGAGAGAGTACGAGTTCACCATCAGCCAACTGATGCAAGACCTGTGGTATGTACCCCTTTCTTGAATTCTAATTGTCATCATTTTACATGCATTTATTAGGGTAAAAACTAGGTTAGGTTCAAGCGGTGCCAAATTGCACTGTTGCAAGTGCCAAATCGGTTTCACACGGCCTCTAAGTGCGTCGCATATGAAAATAGCATCGTTGCGGGCCAGTTAGGAAATTAGGGTTTCAGGCTAAGTTCATTCGCATGTGCGAACACCATTGCGGTGGGCCTGTTTATACTTTAGGGTTCCAAGGTGCGGTCAAATTGCACCGCCACAGCATAGTTTGGAGTTCGCAAACTGTGCCGCAATTGTAAACAGGGCCACAGTTATAGTTTGGCCAGCGAAAACTCAGTTCGAGGGTCTAATTTATTTTAAAATTTGATGCAGTGACTTTTCTCATGCAGGAGGACCTTGAGATACTTCACTCGAGGGAGCACAGATGCCCGTTATTGCAAAGAATAGAGGGTATGCACGAGTTTCTTCAGGAGTAGCTTGGTGCCCTTGGTCTTTGTTTTTTGTTTATGTTCATTCTAGTTGGACCCACTTGGGGATGATGATAGCCCTGGCAGAGCGATGGCACAATGAGACATCCTCCTTCCACCTTCCCATCGGTGAGGCCACCATTACACTTGAGGATCTCTAGCACATCCTACAATTACCTATCCATGGCGAGAGAGTGATCTATGATGTAGATGTTGGGAGGGATGCATTCTTCACATTGATGTGATTAGACTAGATCATCTTTATGAGGGGTAGATTGAATTGGAGAGATACCGAGGTGTAGTACCCACATACAGACTGATTGTGGCTTCCATCATATTAGGTCTTGTAGCACCAGATCGGCGAGGCTGATACTTTAGTCCGGGATGGCGACTAGCTTGGGAGGGGATGGTTGTCCAAGGAGAGTGCTTTGCTTGGGGTCTAGTGATGTTGGTATCATTATACAAGGATCTTCATGAGTTTACCTACCCTAATAGTAGGGCCATCAGGGTCGGGGTCACATTACTAGACATCTGGGAATGGGAGCGGATTCCAGTTCTTCATCCGTAGGTCACACCAGTTGCCTTGGATATAGATGATCCCATTGTCTGGCAGTATGGCAAAGCCTAGATTACCTTCACTCACACAGGTATAGGTGGCATCGCCCATTGGCGATGGGTCATTGATGAATGATAGTATTTATTTGGAGGCCTTGGTTGGGCATAGGCCCATGGTATGATGATGTTGAGTGGCTATTCTTCACCTGACAAGATAGAAAGATGCACGACAGGGAGCATACGATGATTGAGTGATACCTTCCAGATAGAGTTGCTCATCAGTTTGGTGGTATTTAGGATAGACCCGATGACCAATATGTGGTGACCTTCACCCGTACTATGAGGGAGACATCATGGGGCCTACCCATACCATCAGATGAGTTCGTGACATCCTTTAGAAAGCTAGTGGCCAGGTCGTGGCCATATGATCAAGGGCCAGCAGATGCAGGGGGGCAAGAATAAGGAGGAAGGGGTGATGGTGATGGGGATGGGGATTGAGATAGGGGAGGAAGTGGACCACCTCCACATCAGAAACCACCCTGATATCAGGCAAAGCGCACACCTCCTCGGGTGCAAACACCACCATGGGCACCAACACCACCATGAGTAGACGCCCATCAGACCCCTTGTCAAGATCAGCCTAGAGATGGGGATAGATAGGTCCCACAGTAGTAGCCACCAAGGAAACTAGATCACATAGATGCCCTGATTCAATAGTTACAAGGCCAGACTTAGGTGCTTACAATGGAGAGAGATCAGGCTAGGCAATAGATTTTGGCAGTTACTACTGAGAGAGACTAGCCTACTCTGAGAGGGATCAAGAGTTTGGTCGGTAGCGATAGTTAGAAATTATTGCCTCATCATGCCAAGGCCGGTCAATCTCCATCCGCGCATACAGGGAGGTTGTGAGAGAGGAAAAATATTACAAGGTTCATTACAGGCAGGCAGTGCCACCAACTGGCTGGGTGCCAGACTTCTCACAATAGATAGGTATGAGGCCTCCTGAGGATCATGATGAGAGGCACGTAGGAGAGGGCAGCAACTAGTAGGGCTAGTAGTTGATCAGAGACAATTCTTCATTTTTTGATTCATGGGCTCTGATTTTTATTGCCCCTATTGTATCATGTATTTTGATGTATACACTTGATTTGATTTTGTACCATGATAGTTGCACATTTTTTATGATATATATGAGATGATTTGATTATGAGGTGTCCTATTTTATGCATGATGTATGGAGGCATTTTAATTTCTTATATGTGATTATATGTTATGAGATGTATGTATGGTGTGATGCAGTGATTATGGATGCATTTCCTTTGGTATTTTTTTATGCTTTTTATGGTGACAATTGTATGGATGCGGTTATTATATGCGAATGATTTATATTATGCCCCTAATGGTTCATGTGATGCATTATGAGTGATGATGATAATTTTGTTTCTTTTATTTATGCAAAATGATTATGATGTATGATATGTGGTGAATGTAATGCAATGATTTCTTAAGATGTTTAGAATAAAAAATCTATATTATTATTCATAACTTAAGATGATAATGATAATGTAGAATGAAATGATGTGATATGATCTATATGATATGATATGATATGCATTGTTATGATGCTAATTGTTTGTGGGTGCAGGGTGGGTGCCTTAGCAATGATCTGATTAACTGTCATGGTACCATGTTAGTGTGGAAAAAATATAGAAGAAAAGAGATTCAACAAGCCATTATTATTAATGCCGATGATAATGATTTTCTTACCATGAGTTGGGATTTTAAAAGAGCCAATTACTATATGTTTGATAACACACGTAGGTACGATACATCAAGGTATAAAGGAATAGGATGGTGTTGTACCTAGTGTGATGGAATTTGACTCGACAATCAGATAGGAGTATTCATATTCACACTTTACATACAAAACCTTATTCAGCCCGTAGTTCAAATATTATAAACATCTCAGACCAAAACATAGAAAATCAAGCTTTCCTACAAACTAAAAAAAGCATGTACACCCAAGTGATTTTACAAGAATATCCCACAAGCACAGTAGATAAAAAGATAATGATCATTGCCCCATTCCTTTCTCTCTAAATATTTATGTTTAGACATCATCGAGAGGTCATTGGAATGAGCGCAATAAGATAAATCCAAAGAAAAGATAGAGTAAGAAGACAAGCCAATGTTCTTCATACCATTAGGCAAGACTAAAACATGGTGATGCCTGATGTTGATGTCCATCACAGGAAGGATGCATCCTGGGACATGTTGTGATTAGGTGATAATGAAATTTTCATTGGATGATAAGATATTGATACTCTGAGTTGACCGGCTTGCTAACTTACTAACCTAGACTTGAGACCTTGACGATTAGGTGTTCACTTTTGGATCTGGTAGACTTACTTCTGACTGACTCGCCAAATGATGACTATGATAATTGATTTATTATGATTGATTATTATTGCGTGTGAGAGCGAGATGAGATGGTTGCACCATTTTGGTTTTTCTTGAATATTTGGATGTTTTTGATGTTTTTTAAATATTTTGAGGTTGTTTTGAATTTTCGGGTTTAAAAAAAAAAAAATAGATTTCCGAGATTTTGACCAAGAGACTAACTTAAAGACCTATCCTAGGGGTCTTGGGAGCTAATCAATAGATTATCCTTACCTACATTATACACATAGAAACCACATAGTTTGAGTGATGCAGACTTGATTACTAATGAGATAGATGGGCAAACAGATTGTCATTGCGATGGATGCCTAAATCACTGACCTAAAATGTCTTGGGGGATGATCAAAGATCAACCTTTCCTACGTTCAACCTCAGAGATGACGTAGCTTAGTTTTGATTTTATGAATTTTGACTTGTTTTGTATTTTGATATGATTTAGATGTTTTTAGGATTTTTGATTTATTTTCTGAATGTTTTTGGGTTTTTGATTGATTTTTTGAATGTTCTTGGGTTTTTGATTTATTTTCTAATTTTTTTTGGATTTTTAATGTTTAAAGAAGATCACAAGAATATACATGAATCTAATCTGATGCAGGTACATGAACATGTTGTCAATACAAGGATAGACAACTAGGAGGGGGGTGAATCAGTTGTAACCAAAATCAAACTTATACAACATTAATCAACCTTATGTCACATATCTAATAATTAATAGTGGAAGTATACATCAAAGACACATGAACACCAAGATTTTATACGTGGAAACCCTGTTAGGGGAAAAACCGTGGTGAATATTAGTCCACAAGATTATACCTAGTTAGAAGTATAATAAAGAATAAAAAAGGAATGCACTTGCATTCAGGCACACTACCTAGAGCACACTGTTCAAAGGCAAGGCTCACTGCCTTACATACAGTAATCAGATTAAATCCATGTGATGAAGTTGAACTAAGAAATTAGCTTCTAAAAAAGCCTAATTGCAGTTCTGGTTAGGCGCACAAAAACTTCTTCAAACTCTTCCACCCTCTGCTCAAACTCTTCCACACTCTACTTTGAATGATTTGACCTTTATTCACAAATGTACATCACTTGTACACTTGAGAAATTGCCTCTAAATGAGGAAAAAAATCTCATATATATATATGCTACACAGATTTACATCCAATATTCAGTTGGCCATAAATAAAGAATAAATTACAATTGTTAGCCTCAATACATGAATAAATTTCAATGCACACCAACACAAGTCGGTCACAACATAGTGAGGACCCAAAAAAACACCTCCAAACATGCCAAACAATAAAATATTAATCCTTATCTATCCGCAACATGCTAACATCATCATGTCGGCCAAGAACATGAGAACTCGGGCACACATCAAAAAAATCTTCGATCACAAACACTCTAATGAATGCAGAAATATAGAAAGAATAGATCAAAATCTAGACACATCCATGAATGTCATAGGTATATGTGCAACACATGAAATGACTAGAATTTCATCTACTTCAACTAGGAACACCATCTATAGAAACTGAATAATTGTAGGCACACAGATCTTCATAGCTTCCACAAGACTTGATGCGAACCTTTGAAACTTTTGGACAACATACTAGAAAGCTTCGGCAACAAACCCTTTGAATTTCACCTTCATATCTTGAGCATATAGACCTTTCCAACATTCTTATCTTCTCAGCACCATTGGTTACCTGTACTATATTTTTTATAATTTTCTCAATATCCTTGACATATACAACCTTAAGTAGATTTAATGCTAATAGTGTCAACATCAATGACAACCACATATCAGCAACACAACCACAACATCCAAAAATTGCCCCTTTTGGTATTAATGGAAACAAATGATGTGAAAAACAATACCATCAACCCACGTAACTCTTCTTCAACAATCTCCCCCTGAGATTGTGCACTCTTTCCTGTTTCCTTCATTTCTCGTATTTTTCACATTTTCACATTGTTTCTCTCCCCCTTTGACATCAATGGAAAACGTACACATTCTCTTATCACACATTTTAATCATCTGACTACTCCCCCTGAGTAGCAGCCACCACAACATCAATCCAAAATATGATATGGCTATGAATTCATAGACTAATGCAAATACCTACATCTTAGTTCTGATCAGGAGGGGAAATCACCTCTAACTTTCCTCTAAGGTATTCAAATGTATCCTTAGGCAACAGATTGGTAAAGATATCTACAATTTTCTCTTTTGTAGGTATGTACTCCAATCTAACTTCTTTGTCACTTACTTTTTCTCTCAAGAAGTGATACTTGATGGATATAATCTTTTTCTTTGAATGCAACACTAGATTCTTAGAAATGTTAATGGCACTTGAATTTTCATAGAATATATCAATGGGTTTTTCATATTCAATTCTGACATCTCTCAACATTTTCTTCATCCATAATACTTGGGTACAACTATTTGCAACATCAATGTATTCTACCTCAGCAGTAGATAATGAAACTAAGTTCTGATTTTTGCTTAGCCAAGATACCAACTTCTTTCTTAATAATAATGCACCACCACTGGTATTCTTCCTATCATCTACATCTCCTGCCCAATTAGCATTAGTAAAAGTTCTTAGAGTAAGATCATCATCCTTAGGATACCAAAGACCAAGATCAAATGTCCCTTTCAGATATCTGAAAATTATTTTTACATCAATCACATGAGATTCTTTAGGATCAACTTAAAATCTAGCAACCATGCACACAACATTCATTATATCTGGCTTGGTCTGAGTCAAAAAGAGTAATCCACCAATCATTTACCTATATCTTGTCTGATTTTCATTAGGAGAATCATCTTTCTATGTAAGTTTGCACCCGATCACCATAGATGTACCAACTATTTTTGAATCTTCCATGCCAAACATTTTCAGTAACTCTTTCCCATACTTAGACTAAGATACAAAGATTCCATCATCTAACAGAGTGATTTGCAATCCTAAAAATAATTTCAGCTCTCCTATCATTGACATTTCAAATTCAATTTTCATTTCATCGGAAAAATTCAAACACAAATCATCATCACCCTCAAAATAATATCATCAACAAATAATTCAATGACCAATTATTTGTTCTAATCCAACTTGAAATACAAATTGTTGTTAGTAGTACCTTTATTGAATCCAAGTTTCAACAAGTATTTATCCAATCTAGCATAATTAGCTCTAGGAGCTTGCTTAAGTTCATATAGAGCTTTCTTCAATCAGCATACCATGTCCTTTTCATCAATCAAGTGAAATCCATATGGTTGTTCAACATAAACTTCTTCTTCTAGTTCACCATTCAGAAATGCTAACTTTACATCCATCTGATAAACTTTGTAATTCTTGAAAGTAGCATAAGCAAGAAATAATCTTACAACTTCAATTCTAGCAACAAGAGTAAAAGTTTCTTCAAAATCAATACCTTCTATATGTGAGTATCCTTTTCAAACCAATCTTTTTCTTTTTTTTTCTGACCACATCACCTTGTTCATTCAGCTTATTCCAGAACACCCACTTGGTTCCTATCACATTTTTTTTCTGAGGTCTAGGAACAAGATCCCATGTATCATTTTTCTATATTTGCAACAATTCTTCTTTCATAGCTTCCATCCAATGTTCATCCTTACATGCTTCACTGATATTTCTAGGTTCAACTTTAGAGATTAGACAATACTCTTCTAGAATTCTTCTTCTAGTTTACAAACCTTTTATCTTGTCTCCTATGATCTGACTATCAAAATGATTTCTCCTTACATACTTAGGAGTTTTGATATTTTCTCTTATGTCGTGTTCTTGTGTTCTTTCTTCTGCTAACTTCTGCTTCTTGATTCCCTTGGTTCACCAAAACAATTTGAAGTTGATTATGTGCCAAAACATCATTGTTAGTATTATCATTTTGATCATCTGAATCATAATCACTAGATCTGGATGATTTACCAATATCTTCATCAACATTGACATTTGCACTTTCAACCATTTTCTTCAACCTTTTATTAAAGCACCGGTAAGCTTTTCTTTTAGTAGAGTATCCTAAAAATATTCCTTCATCGCTTCTACCATCAAACTTACCTATATCATCATCTCTCTTGATGTAGAATTTTCTTCCAAATTTTTTGATATACTTGACAGTAGGCTTATAACCAAACCATAGCTCAAAAGGTGTCTTACCGGAATTACTATTGACATTCACCATGTTAATGGTGTACATAGTAGTACTTACATCTTTTCTCCAATAGAAATGAAGAACATTTTCTTCTAGCATCATGGTTCTAGCAGTGTCTAGAATGGTTTTGTTCTTTCTTTCAACAACTCCATTCTATTAAGGAAAATGAGGAGAAGATAGTTGTCTTTGGATTGAATGCTCTTCACAAAAAGAATTGAATTCTCATGAAGTAAATTCACCACCTCTGTCTAGCCTTAGACAGTTGATCCTTTGACCTGCCTCATTTCTGCCATAGCTTTAAAACTTTTTAAATTTTCTAATGCTTCATTTTTTTCTCTCAAGAAAGCGACCCATATCCTTCTAGAATAATCATCAATGAGCAACATAAAATAAGTTTCACCCTGTAGGCTTCTGATGTATCAAATCTAGATCAGTATGTATCAAATCTAGTACTCCATTAAAGCTATACTATTTTCTCCAGAAATAATTTCTTGTTTGCTTTCCCATCTGACATTCCTTGCACATAATGTTAGTAGGCTTCACTAACTTAGGCAGATCTCTAACTGCTTGAGTAGAGATTATCTTGACAATGTTATCAAATTTCACATGAAACAACCTCCTATGCCATAACTAGCTTACATCAATTTGAGAAATCAAACAACTTTCACTAGCAACTTTCACTTGCACTTATCATTCTTGAACTACCCATTGTAACCTTTGTCTATCATCTGTCCAACACTCAACAAGTTGTTCTTTAATCCTTCTACATAAAGAACATCATCAGTATTGTGCTTACCACTAAAAGAAATAGTGCCTCTACCATGAATCACACCAGAAGTGTTGTCTTTGAATCTCACAACACCACCATCATAGTTTTCCAAGCTTCAAAACTTTCTTTTGTCACCAGTCATATGATGTGAGCATCCGCTTTCAATTACCCACTCATATTTTTCTTCAATTTTGTCTACAAGAGCTTTCTCAACATTCACATTACTAGTAGATTCAGTGGACACTTGACCATTTTCTTTGATAGTAATAAATACCCTTTCTATTGAGAAACGATACCTTAATTTCCAGCTTGAACCTTTGTCAGAAAAGACTTTGTGAAAAATGTTCATTTATGCCTTTACTGCCATACCATTGTGGTCTTCTTATCTGTTCTGGCAGTATCGTGGTGAAGGGTCTAGTGGTTACCGCCATACCACACGCAGTGTTCTTCCTCACCACGGTGGCCATGGTATTGGTCTTTCCATCTGGCTGGCGGTTACCTCCATACCATGGCCAACCAAGAGGCTGACCACAGTAAGACCGCCAGCGGCCTGGCTGGCAGTTACTGCCATACCGCGGCCAGCCAAGAGGTTGACCACGGTGGCCGCAGTAAGACTGCTAGTGGCCTAGCTGGTGGTTACCACCATACCACAGCCAACCAAGAGGTTGATCGCAATTGCCATGATAAGACTGCCAGCTACCTAGCTGGTGGTTACCGCCCTACCACAGCCAGCCAAGAGGCTGACCGTGGTGGCCACGGTAAGACCGCCAGTGGTCAGCTAAGCTAGTTACCGTTGTACCATGGTGAGTCTTGGAGCCAGCAGCGGTAGTGTGATAGAATGAAGGGAAGAGCTTGGTGAAGTCAGGGTGAGCTCAATCGAGCTCACTGCTATACCACAGGTCAAACTCGACAGGGCTGCGGTAGCACGGTAAGGACTTGCAGAGCTTGGTCGAGCTTGGGGCTAGTTTTGACCGAGTTGGACTCGGTGTCAGAAGTGGTTGGTGAATGACATGTGGACACATGGCTCAGTGTCTGAATGCTATTTGGATGGAAACCAAAAGAGTAATTTCAGTAGGTATAGGTCAACCCAGGATGGCGAAACAGAACCCGATTTGGGTGATGGCATTAATTCCTGGGTGGCTCGATGCAGGAAGATCGACATGGGCAGATTGGTTGCATGATTGAATGGGAGATTCATGAACCTAATGGTTGGCGATTGGTTGATGGAATTAAATGCAGTGTATGACTTTCTTAGTCGAGTACATGATTGTATATATTAGCCAAAAATGTATGAATTGAAGTGAGAGATCTTGAAAAGAGTTCGAACTGTATGTTATGTAGAACATTGTAATAGTGAGAAAATAATTTTGGTAGTACTATTGTGAGCTGATCAGAGAAGACTGAATTTTTATGTAACTGGTTTTGTTACTGTAATACAATTGTCTTGACTTTGTGTGGTGGGTTTTTTACCTGAAAATGTTTTCCCACGTATATCTTGTGTCAACTGTGAATGCTCAACTTTTGTTCTCTATTTTACATGTATTCATCTCAAGTAGTTTTAGAAAGCTATTGAAACTGGTTTATTCTTTTCTCCTCCATTGTATTAGTGTTAAGAAAATGTATTCCGCACTATTGGATCTCTAGATCGTGTATTGTTTTTCCCTTCAAGTGGTATCAGAGCTTGGCCAGTTGTGTTATCCTTGTAGGAAAGATTAGTTTTTTGTGATAATATTGTTTCAGTGGGAGTCTTGCATTATTGAAACTTGTTTCTATTTGAGATGGCAAATAGATCTGGTAGAGTAGACATTGAAAAATTCAATGGCAGAAACTTTGAGTTATGGAAACTCAAGATAGAAGACTTGCTTGTGGATAGAGACCTCTGGATTGCAGTGTCTGGAACTAAGCCACAAAGTACAACATAGGAAGCTTGGAATCTTGCTGATAGAAAAGAAAGAGGTTTGATAAGACTGAGTCTAGCCAATTCTATACTCTTGAACGTCCATGAGGAGTAGTCTGTAGCTTCATTATGGAAGAAGCTTGGTGATATTTATCAGGGAAATTCTCTAGTAAATAAGTTATTTCTAAGGAAGAATTTGTACTCCTTGAAGATGGAAGAAGGTGCATCTATTGGAGACCATCTGAACTCATTTAATATGAGTGTCACTCAGCTAGCATCTATAGGTGTAAAGATAAAGGAGGAGGATCATTGCATGCTCCTGTTGTGTTCATTACCTGACAGTTGGGATCATCTTGTGATGGCCATTGGAAGAACTACCGTTGCTTTCAAGATGGAAGACATTGTTGCCTCATTGCTATCTAAAGAGATGTGAAGGAAGTCTTCAGAGATGGCCAAAGAGGCTCTTGCTATTCGAGGTAGACCAAAGGAGAAAGGAAAGAAGAAAGACAAGAAGTCAAAATCCAAATCTGTAGGGAGATCAAAGTCTCTTGGTAAAAAGTTCAAGGTGAGATGCTAGAAATGTGGGCAACCTGGTCATATCAGGAAGGAATGCAAGGAGAAGAAGAAGAAGAATGCTTCTAACAATGAATCTTCTCAAAGTGATGCAGTCACCTTCATTGCAGCAGCCTTGATAACCCAGGCATCTGATGATGTCTGGCTGGTTGATTTAGGTGCTTCTTTTCACATTACATCCAATAGAAAATGGTTCTCTAAATACGAGAAGTATGACGGTGGAAAGGTATACCTGGAAAGTGACTCAACGTTGGAGATAGTTGGAAAAGGAAGAGTCAGAATTCAGTTTCTTGATGGGAGATTCAAAGGTATTGGTGGCGTACATCACATACCAGGTCTGGCTCGAAATCTTCTTTCTGCCAGTAAGTTAAATGATGCTGGTGTAGAAGTTTCTCTCTCAAGTAAGGGATGTAAAATGGCTAGAGGTACAATGGTGTTGGCTAAGGGTGTTTGTACTGGCACTCTATACAAGCTGGATGCACGTCTTGTTCTTTGCAATAGTGCCTTTGTAAATTCAATCATTGTTGCACCTGTAGAGAAAGATGAAGACTCTTCTCTGGCTGCAAATGCTATGGAGGTAAAACTCCTAGCTGAGAAGACTATGTTGTGGCATCACAAACATGGTCACATTGGTGAGAAAGGTTTAAAAACCTTGAAGAACAAAAAACTTGTAGAAGGGCTTGATAATTGTAACCTTGAGCTTGATTTTTGCGAACATTGTATCTATGGAAAACAACACCGTGTTTCTTTTTATTCTAGTCCTCACAAATCTTCCGGTATATTGGATTATGTTCGCTCTAATGTGTTTGGTCTAGTTAATGTTCCTTCATTATCGAAGTCTAGATACTATGTTTCTTTTACTGATGACTGTTCGAAAAGGGCATTTGTATACTTTCTTAAAAGTAAATAAGAAGTGTTTAGTCATTTTAAAGAGTTTAAATCTTTGGTAGAGAATCAGACTAGAAGGAAAATTAAATGTTTGAGGATGGACAATGGTGGTGAACTTTGTTCTGCAGATTTTGAAATCTATTGCACTGATCATGGAATTAAAAGGCATAAGAAAACGCCTTACACTCCACAGCAAAATGGAGTTGCTGAAAGGCTGAATAGGATGCTGATGGAAAAGGCAAGGAGTATGTTGAGTGGTGCTGGTCTGGAGCAGAAGTTCTAGGCTGAGGCTATGGCTATAGCATGTTATTTAATAAATAGATCTCCTTGCTCTACACTTTTTGACAAGACACCTTTTGAAGCATGGTTTGGTAAGAAGCCCTCTCTGAGGCATGTCCGTGTCTTTTGCTGTGAGGCATATGTTTATGTGCCAAATGAAAAGAGATCTAAATTGGATAACAAGACTATCAAGTGTATTCTCATCAACTATGGGGTTGGTGTGAAAGGATACAAGCTTTGGAACACTATTATTGAGAAGGTTTTGTACAACAAGAGCGTGATATTTTGTGAGCTAAAACCTTCAGTTAGTGATCAAGAGCTTGAGAAAAATCAAAGTGACAAAAAGAAGGATGCAGTTGAGATTCCCCAAACTCCAGAAAGGGAAGAGCTGCATGGTATACCTGAGATTAAGGAGACCTCAAGCAACTCTAGAAATTCTAATGATGAAGAACAACCTCAGCCTGTAAGAAGATCTACACGAGAAAAAAGGAAACCTAATAGGTATGGTTTTTCTATGTTAGATTCAAACTGTGCCTATACTTTAATTACCAGCACTGATAAACCTAGGACTGTTAAAGAAGCAATCAGCATGTCTAATTCAAAGTCTTGGCTGGAAGCCATGAATGAAGAAATGGATTTTTTGAAAAAGAATGATACCTGGAATTTGGTACCACTACCTAAAGGGAAAAAAATTGTTGGCTGTAAGTGGATATTCAAGAGGAAGATAGACCTTCATGGAAGTGTTGAGAAGTATAAGGCTAGGTTGGTTGCAAAGGGTTTTTCTCAAATTGAGGGAATTGATTATGGAGAGATCTTTTCCCCTGTAGAAAATCTAACATCCATCAGATTTTTATTGTCCTTAGCAGCTGCGTATGATTTTGAAATTGAGCAAATGGATGTGAAGACATCATTTCTCCATGGTGAGTTGGAAGAAGAAATCTACATGTCCTAGCCTGAGCATTTTGTTGAAAGAGGTAAACAAAATCTAGTCTATAAGTTAAATAAATCTCTCTATGGTTTAAAACAATCTCCTAAAATGTGGTACCAAAAATTTGACACATTTGTGTTGTCAATTGGATTTGTGAGATCAAAATATGATCATTGCATTTATCATAAATTTGAGAATGATCGTGTGCTTTTTATTACCCTGTATGTGGATGATATTTTATTCATTGGAAATAGCAAGACTATAATTTTTGATCTTAAATCTTAGTTGTCTGGAAAGTTTGAAATGAAAGATCTTGGTGTAGCAAGGTACATTATTGGAATGGAGATTACCAGGGATAGAACAAGCAGAAAGCTTTGGGTCAGTCCAAGTAAGTATGTGAAGGCATTCTGGAGAGGTTTAGCATGGATGACTGCAAGCAGCTTGTTGTTCCAATCATGCATGGAACTAAACTGTCTGTTGAAGACTGTCCAAAGTATGCTACTCAGATGGAGGACATGACCAGTGTGCCTTATGCAAGTGTTGTTGGAAGTTTGAAGTATGCTATGGTCTGTACAAGACCAAACATTGCCCAAGCAATGGGAGTTCTAAGCCGATTTATGGAAAATCTTGAAAGATCACATTGGGATGATGTGAAGAGAGTATTCAAGTATTTGAAGGGGACTTCAGATTATGCACGGTGTTACCATGGCAATTTGGTTGCATCACAAAAGGCTCTCAACATTCGTGGGTATGTTGATTCAGATTGGGGAGGGGACATTGATAGCAAGCGATCCACCAGTGGATACACTTTCATGCTTAATGGTGGAGCAATCAGTTGGATAAGCAAGCAACAGGTTGTAGTTGCTTTATCCATGATAGAGGTAGAGTACATGGCTACAACTCATGCCTACAAGGAAGTTGTTTGGTTAAGCCGTATGTGTTCAGACATTGGATTCAATACTGGGGAGATTTCAATTTGCTGTGACAGTCAAAGTACCATTTGTTTGGCAATGAATCTGACCTTTCATGCCAGGACCAAGCACATTGATGTGCAATATCATTTCATAAGGGATATGGTTGAAAATGGAAAGGTCAGTCTGGAAAAGGTGGACACCTTGAAGAATGTTGCAGATGCTTTGACAAAACCGGTTAGCACAGACAAGTTCAGATGGTGCACAGAATCGATGGACCTTGGCGCCTATGGCAAACGGTAATTTTTCAGAGTCTAGAGGAAGTTGGGAATCTTTGTCAAGTGGGAGCTTGTTGAGAAACAATGCCTCAATTGCCAGCTTGAACCTCTATTAGAAAAGACTTGGTGAAAAATGTTCATTTATGCCTTTAGTGCCATACCGCTGCAGTCTTCTTATCTGTTCTGGCGGTACCACAATGAAGGGTCTGGTGGTTATCGCCATACTGTGCGCAGTCTTCTTCCTCACCGCAGTGGCCATGGTATTGGTCTTTCCATCCGGTTGGTGGTTATCGCCATACAGCGTCTAGCCAAGAGGCTGACCATGGTGGCCACAGTAAGACCTCCAGTGGCCTGGCTAGTGGTTACCACCATACCGCGGTGAGCCAAGAGACTGACTGTGGTGGCCATGGTAAGATTGCCAGCGGCCTGGCTGGTGGTTACCACCCTACCGCAGCCAACCAAGAGGCTGACCATGGTAAGACTGCCAGTGGTCAGCCAAGCCGATTACCACTGTACCACGGTGAGTCTTGGAGCCAGCAGTGGTAGCGCGGTAGAATGAAAGGCAGAGCTTGGTAAAGTCGAGGTGAGCTCGGTTGAGCTCACTGCCATACCACAGGTTGAACTGAGTAGGGCTGTGGTAACATGGTAAGGACTTCAAGAGCTTGGTCAAGCTCTAGGCCAGTTTTGACTGAGTTGGACTTGGTGTCAGAAGTAATTGGTGAATGAGATGTGGACACGTGGCTCAATGTCTGAACGCTGATTGGATGGAAACCAAAAGAGTAATTGTAGCAGGTACAGGTCAACCCAAGATGGTGAAACAGAACCCAATTTGGGTGATGGCATTAATGCCTAGGTGGCTCGATGCAAGAAGATCGACATGGGCAGATCGATTGCCTGATTTAGTGGGAGATTCATGAGCCTGATGGTTAGCGATTGGTTGATGGAATTAAATGCAGTGTATGATTTTCTCAGTCGAGTACATTATTGTATATATCAGCCAAAAATGTATGAATTGAAGTGAGAGATCTTGAAAAGAGTTTGAACTGTATGTTATGTAGAACATTGTAACAGTGAGAAAATAATTCTGGTAGTACTATTGTGAGCTAATCAGAGAAGACTAAATTTGTATGTAACTCGTTTTGTTACTATAATACAATTGTCTTCACTTTGTGTGGTGGGTTTTTTATCTGAAAAGGTTTTCCCACGTATATCTTGTGTCAACTGTTAATGCTCAACTTTTGTTCTCTATTTTACATGTTGTATTCATCTCAAGTACTTTTAGAAAGCTATTGAAACTGGTTTATGCTTTTCTCCTATGTTGTATTAGTGTTAAGGGAATGTATTCTGCACTATTGGGTCTCTAGATCCTGCATTGTTTTTCCCTTCACTTTCATCTTCATTTCTAGTTTCTTTATCAGATGCTTCATCAGTTACACCTTTTTCAGCATAATAGCACTTTCTTTGAAATCTAGTGTTCTCAAGTTTATACTTTGAAACTCTTTTAGGACATCTAGAAGATAAATGACCTATTTTATTGCAAGAAAAACATTTAATAGGTAACTTTTCTTTGTACTTATTGTAAGTGTGAATAAGTAAACAAGAATAAAAACACTTCTTAATGAAACATTGTATCAAATATTTAGCAAAGAAACTAATCTAAAGCAAAAAATCTACTAAAATCTTCTCATTGTCTCCTATCTTTAAAGATTTATTAAGCTACAATGCTCTCAGATTTAATGAAATACTATGATTGTTAAAATGACAATCTAAAGAATAGAGTGATGTTGAATGCAATGATGTGATGCTATATGATAATATCTAGATGATAAAATAACTACTGTAACATGAATTGACATGAAAAACTATGAATGAAGCTACATGATGCAGCCATGATTATGATTCTAAAATGCTAGATGCTTGAATTGCTTGATGCTTGATAATTTCCTACAGAGTAAGATTGCATAAACTTTGATAATCTAGCATCCTTTCGTTGTTGAATGAAACTGTATTTATAGATTTCCAGGTAGGATCTTTAAATAGGGGCAACAAACAGAGGCTTTGCACTCCGGTGTAGCACTCCTAGGATTTGTTTTAGCGCATTGAAAACTTAGCGCTTTCATTAATTTCTTTAGCGCTTCTATAGGATAGTTTAATACTCTGAAAAATTAGCGCTTAGATAGGTTAAGTTAGCACTTCGATGTTTGATTTTAGTGCCTAGAAGTTTTTAGCACATCGATGCAATATTTCAGAACTTTGACATTTTGAAATAGCGTTTTGAGTAAAGTAGCGCTTTGATAGACTGTTATAGCGCGTCGGTTTGATTAAAATAGTGCTTCGGATAATTTAGTGCTTCAATTGCCTGTTATAGCACATCGAAGTGTTGAAATAGCGCTTCTAGTTTTTTAGCGCTTAGGGTGCCTATTTTAGCGCTTCCCAATGATGAAATAGCGCTTTTGATTTTTCAGCACTTTAGATGCCTGTTTTAGCGCACCCAAGTCAGATTAACAGATTTGACACTTTTTAACCTTGATTTCGTCAATTTTGATCATGTCCATTTTTTGGTTTGGTATGATTTGATAATCCAAATACCCTGATGATTGATTATGATGATAGATAAGACTTACTCTCATGATAGGTGAGAAATAATCTCATTTGTGATGATCCTCATGATAGGTGAGGAATGATTCATATCTGATAAACCTCATGATAGGTTAGGTTAAATGATGTTTGTGATGAACCTCATGATAGGTGAGGTTAGTTGATGTTTTTTCATGAATTTTGATAAAAAATTCATACCAAAATTTGATTGGATTGGATAGTAGAATGACTTGTGATATTTGACATAGTGCACTAATTTTTAAACCTTTTATGACGATAGGAGCATCTTGGTAACCTCCAAATGCGAGAGCGATTTCCCTGGACTTCCAATTTGATTCTGCATTTGACACCTGATGAGATTTAGATTATCTCCCGATGTGGTCCTTTCTCTCTCCTTGACATGCCCCAGATTAGGATTAATCAGGGCCTCCTTACAGCATTAGCTGAGCGGTGGCACAACGATCATAATACCTTCAACCTACTCACCGGCGAGATGACCGTCACCCTAGAGGATGTGTGGCGGATATTACGGATACCGTTTATGGGGGAGATTGTACTTTATGATTCACATGAGGCTGTTGGGAGAGATTCTCTTCGCAGAGTATTCTAGGATAATCATATTGCAAGATTGTGTGTTCGGTGGTAGACGATGGCTGACGCCTATACTACTTTACTGGCAATACTTGTTGGATTCATTGGAGGCTTTCTTTGTCTCGATTGTAGGTCAAAGGGATTCTCTGTGGGTTGGGGCCGTGTTCTTGAGAGCATGGTCGTACATGGGAGATGTGCAGGCATGTTTTGGATGACCTAGAGAGTGTCACTTGGTGTCCTTATTTGGATTGCAAGTAGTGGGAGGATGATGATGTAGTGCTCGGGTTTTTGTGTGATTCCATGTATTTGATTGGTAGGACCCATTTTGTCCTAGAGATATTTTTACTACGATGGGTCTATAAGCAGTACGGTATTGTTTAGTGCATGCCTCAGGGGGTTGCTCATTATGCTCGACGGTGAAGTGATACAACAGATTGGGGGTCGTGCTTGTCATATGATACCTTAGTGGAGGGATACCAGGCTCTGTAGCCGTTAGCTTGGGATATGCATCGAGATATTGCAAACGCACCAGTGACTATAGAGTATGCCTAATTTTTGGCCTTACATCCATGCTATCAGATTACCATTCCAGATGAGCCAGCACCATTACCTACGGAGGAGGATGTTGCAGAGGATCCAGGTGTAGTTGTTAAGGGTGAGGAGGATAGTGGAGATGACAGTGAGATGAGTGGCAGTGATGGGAGCAGTAGCAAGGATAGCAGTAGTGATGATGGGGATGATGGTGGTGGTGGTGGAAGAGGGGTTGGGCTAGGTAGTTTAGGTCCATCTTCGAGTAGGCCTCGTAAGAGGCGAGCAATGGAGGTGCCTTTTGTAGATCAGCAGAGATAGTTTGCCAGTTTACAGGTGCAGGTACAAAATTTTTAGGGTCAGCTAGTTCAGGCATAGGGTTTACTTGTGCAGACACAGATATAGTTGCAGACCCAGGCATAGGTTCAAGGACAATTGGCAGTTGTTCAGACACAAGTTGGTACTTTGATAGTTGAGAGAGACAATGCCAAACAGATTGCAGAGAGGGCACAGGGGACTACTGAGACTTTACAAAGGATAGCTGATGGTACCTCTATTACTGACTATATGAGGGAGGTTCTTCGTGTTGGCCGAGAGGAAAAGTTCTACAGGGGATGATATCATGATGCAGTTCCTACCGAGCATAAAATGAGTTATGCCCCTTCCAGATTTGGTAGGACACATACCGGGACAATTAGCGAGGGTGTGATGCAGCCTCCACTGAGAGATCCCAGAGATCTCGGTCCATCCGGTGGTGGTGGAGGTACTGGTCTTGTGATGCCTACACCTTCTGGTAGCAGCAAATCCTAGATGTTGTTTGTGATATACTTTTTGAGACATGATGTACACTTCGAGTCAGCTAGTTTTGACGATGTATCTCTTCTATTTCAGACTTCATTGAATACTTGACGTTGATGATATATATGATTTTCAGTTGATTTCTATTGTTCTATGATGTTCTATTATGATTCTATGATGGATGAATTTATTTTAATGTGCTATATATCATGTGATGATTCTATGATGAATGCATTTATTTTATGTTATGTGATGATTCTAATTTAAATGCTTGTGTATGAACATATGATGTTTTTAATTTAAATGCTTATGTATGAACATATGAGGTATGGATGTATGATGTTTTAAATGTATGAATGAAAAATATTATTTTGCGATGGATGATATATGGATGACAATGATATGATTCAAAAATAATGATGTATTGATAAAAAATGATGATTTTGTAATGGTTGATATAAATGATATGGTCTAATGAACATAATGGTGATAAATGTATGATAATAATAGAATGCAAATGGATGAAATATTTATGAGATGAATGCACTGGCATGATTTATTTACTTATGATATTATGAATGCACAACTATTTGATGTTAAATGTATGAATGATGAGATGATAAATTCTTTGCAATGTATGTAAATGAAAAGATGATGCACCTATATGTTTTTGATGAATTTGTTTTATTTTATTTTTTTGTTTTATGTCAAGTATACTCCATCATATTTGTAGAAAAGATAATCATCAATTTGAATCCTTTGTGTAACAACTACTCTGTAGATGTAGAATTTATTATGAATGGATTCTAATTTTATAATACAACTATATGCAAACTATTAACATTTTAACAATACATTTTTTCTTGGTATCATCATAGAGATTTTTAGGCTGTTGAGAGTGAGTACAAGCATTAATGGTATATGTTAGACCTATGATGACCTGAGTACTAATTTCATGATTTTTTGATATTACAAGCGAACACAAGAATCTAGGTATAATTGAACCGAGATGACTTGAGCATTTCTTGAGTAAACAGGCAGAGATTAATCATTTTAGTGTGTGAATTTTGAATTTCATCGGTGATACATTTGTATAGCACATCCCCCAACAACTCATACATTTAAATGATTAATGCATAGACATCAGACAATTAAAATACCATTCTTCTTCCTTGTTTCTCTAGTTTATTACATCATTGAGTTACTCCAAAGAAATGATAGAAAAAATAAAAAACAAAGCATCTATCTTTTACTTAAAGTGTTTCAATCATTATAAAGATTAGATCATCCATACTGAATTTGCGATTTTTTATTTTTTATTTTGTGATTTTCCAAGATTTTGGACTGAAACTAACCTACTAACCTATCCTAGGGGCCTTAGGGGCTGATCAAAGATTAGCCTTGCCTATGTTACACACACAGAGACCACGTAGTTTGACTGACACAAACTCGTGTTTTTGGTTTTGTATTTTTGAGACTGACCTTTTTGACTTTTTTTTTCGGATTTTCTGATATGATATGGATGTTTGATGTGTTTCAGATGGTGATTGATGCTCCACTTTGATCATTGTTTGTGTTGTATTTGCTAATTTTTTACTGCCCCCCAGTAAGATTCAGATTTTTCCCCCAAGCTAGAGTGAGACATAACCATGTGAAATGATATGATAATGGATGCAAAATGATGGTGAGACTAATGATCATGATATGTGTCAAAAATAGATGGAAGAGCTAGTTAAGAATCACATACAGCACCTGTTTCTAGGTTTTCACCATATGTTATAAAAGCACTTTTGTTTTGTATTTTCTCTTTTCTCATTTTTCCTTTTGTATTTTCTGTTACCAAGATGCCTGTTTGCTAGGTTTTCATCAAGGCAATCATTTTTAGGATTTTCATCTGTGCACTAGGTGATTTAGGTATAGAAATTTTTGAGATGGATACTATTGATAGGTTCATCAAACAAATCCCCTTCTGATGTTGATAGTTGATAGGCTCCTGATCCATACACTGATATGATGACAAAGGGACCTAACGAGTTAGGTTCAAACTTCCCTTTCTTTTCTCTGTCTTTTTGATTTCTAGGGTTTTCTTTTAGGACCAAATTGCCAACCTGAAAGACTCTAGGTTTTACCCTATGATTGTAGCTTCTTGATATTCTCTATTGGTATGTCGTGAGATGATTGACATCTTGTTGATGGTGTTCATCCAACAGTTCCAGTTCTTGAAGTCTAGATACTCTATAATCCTCATCTGAAATGATTCCTCTTAGTGATACACAAAGTGATGGAATCTCTACTTCAATGGGTAGTATTGCCTCTTATCCATATACCAAGGCATATGGTGTAGCTCTTTTTGGTGTTCTAATGTTGGTTTTGTAGGCCCATAGTGTCAACTTAAGTTGAGCACACCAATCACGTCCAACATCGTTAACCATTTTCTTGAGTATTTTTAGAATTGTCTTGTTAAAGGCCTCTGCTTGGCCATTTCCTTGAGGATAATATGGTGTTGAGAAATGATGTTGGATATGAAATTTATCACACAATTCCTGGACATCTTGGTTTTTGAATGGTCATCCATTATCACCGATAATAGATTGAGGTATACCATACAGATAGATTATGTAATTCAATATGAATGATGAGATTTGCTTTCCAGTGATAGTTGTTAGAGGAACTGCTTCTATCCATTTTGTAAAGTATTATGTTGTTGTGATTATGAACTTGTGTCCATTGGATGAAGACGGATTTATCTTTCCTACCAAATCTAGTCCCCATTGAAAAAAGGGTCATGTTGATGTGAATGGATACAATTCTTGAGCTGGTGCGTGGATCAGATTACTATGAATCTGACACTTTTGGCACTTCTTTACAAACTGATAAGACTCTTTCTCCATACATGGTCAGTAATACCCTAAATGAAGAGTTTATTTGCTAGAGTTATACCACTCGAATGAGTGCCAAAAATACCTTCATGAAGCTCATGCAAGGTTGTCTCAGATTTGTTATGTTCTAAACATCAGAGAAGAGTACCATCTAGACCTTGACGATAAAGGATGTCAGCAATTAAAATATTTTGGGCAGAATGGTGGATGAAGTTGCGTTTTTGGTTCCTAGAAAGATCGGGAGGGAGGATGTTGTATTTTAGGTAAGCATAGGTTTTCTCATAGACGAAGGATTCAATGGCATCTAAATGGCATATGGTATGGGATTCTGAACTATTATAAGAAGGACTGGATACTTGTTCTACCATAAACTCATAACGACCACATTTCTCTAGGAATTGTAAGAGTGAAGCAATTGTCGCCATATCATCTACCGATTTGTTCTCTGCCCATGGAATTTGATCAAATTTGATAGTGACAAAGAATTGTTTCAGATCATCTATTAGCTACTTATAGGGAATCAACTTTTCATCTTTCATCTGATATTCATCATTTACTTGATAAATGACTTGGTAATGACCTAGAACTAAGATGGAGAGATTTGCACAGATAGATGTGTTAAATCTAATCTAACAAATATAAATCTAAAATAAAACAACTAAGAATGAATTAAAAATGAACAAAACAATTAAAACTATAACTAGAATAGTCTCACCGAATATGCATCCACTCCTTTGAATTATCTTGATTGTCCTTCTCCATTTTTCTATCTCAATATTCTTGCCCTCAGATTTTTAGTATTGATGCAAGCATAACCTAGATGTATTTTCTCAGCAAAATATCAAAGATAATATGTTCTTCTCAAAAGTATTGATTTCGGGAGAGGAGGAATAATGATAATGACAAGTCAATTTATAGAAATTTGGGTTTTCGAACGATTGACTCAGATTCAAAAGAGAGATCAACGATCGAGATTGATGAATGCCATGCGATATGAGTTATGTGTCAGTTAGAATGTGAGGGTGTTGCCACAATAATGGGTTACACTTTTTGGGACATCCTGATTTTTGCTGAAATCACATATTTTTAGAAAATATAATGATTTAAGCCTTAAAAAGGTTCCATTTTAAGGGTTTGATCAAACCCCCTTGGATAGAAAGTCACTAGTTTTAAACCATACCTATAATGGAGTCTCCTCTACACCTATCAAAATGTTGATAAAAAACCACTTTTGATTTACCTTTTAGGGGATCAAATTAATTTATTTAAAATTATTTTTTTGTAAACATGTAGTCCTTATTATAAGCTTCCCAAAAAATATAATTTTAAATATATTTAACTTTATTATTATATTTATTTTTTATTTCTTGTGAATGTAGGTTTTTCAATGAACATTGAGGTCTTTATTTCACACATATAGAAAAATAGGAAAAGAGAGAAAAAAAACTCTTAAAAATCCATGTACACTAGCTATTGATGTCCTAATTCCAACAAAAGCAAAAAAGTTAATTCAAATGAATACAAAAAAAGTTATGCAGTTGAAAGTATAATATATCAAAATTATAATTACTCTGAATTAGAAAATTAATTAAAAAATATATATGCAACAAAAAATTATGAAAAAATATCCATCCCCTAGAAAATGGTGTGAAAACATTGTATTTAAAAAATTAGAATTGTATACCTTCTATAAAAAAAGTTATGTAGTCGAAAGTAAGCATCAGATTTTGAAAATGATGTTTAGTAAAAAAAATAAGTTAATAAAAACTACATAAAATAATTGACAATTTTTTTTTTTAATTTTTTTTTTAAATATAATTAGATTCTCAACAAAAAGTATCACAAATCACTATTTTGCTTCATCTTCAAATTTTTAATGGTTTAGCTTCTATAGGTGTACGGAAGTGAAGATCTGGTGAAAAATGTTGATTTCAATGTCAAGTTTGGCCAAAAAGTGTAACCCATTATTGTGGGATCACCCATGAGTTAGGAAATTCTGCAGGATAGAGATTAAATTAGAACAATAACTTAATCTTGTGTCAAGACTGTTCGAAAATAGAAAGAACATGAGTTCCCGATTAAATAAACAATTTAATCTTTAGTTGAGAGTCTTCGAAAAAAGAAGAAATAGACTTTGAATGAAAAAGACAAAGTTAGAACTCGAAGAATAATCCGTTCGAATGCACACATGAATTAATTAATTAAATAAATATATTTAATTAATAAACACATTCATGCATATGAGTTAGAACTAGTTAACTGACTAGTTGTGACAGAGAGTCTCCTCGCAGAGACAATCAAATATCGAATCCGGAGATATCTGGTGGATTTAAAATAGATCTTGAGTCAGAAGGTGAGTGAATGATTAGATAACTAGTCGACAAAAGAATATGATAGAAACAATTAAATATGAATTAAATGTTAATTTAATTCAACATTCAAAAATTGAAAGATATTAATTAAATAAATAATGTAATTTATTTAATTGACTGTTGAAAAGGATTAAATTGAATAATTAAATAATAAATATTTAATTATAGTTGAAATATGACAAAGGGGTAATTAAATAATAAATCATTTAATTAAGAAGGAGAATTAATTAGTTAGTGACATAATTAAATAAATATGATTTATTTAATTAATCAAGTTGAATAAAGGTCATAATGAATTAATTAAATAATTAAAAAGGTTATTTAATTAATAAAGGAAATATGTGTTTAGAAAGGTAATTAAATAATTAACATTATTTAATCATGACCATGGACTTTAGAAAATTATGTCGAAAGTGGTGCTTGCAGGCCTAGACCAATTTTCAGTGTCTACAATTTGCCCTTCTATGATAAAATGTCGTTTCAGCGTTGTGTCAAAGAAATTGAAAAAATGATATGCCCTAGTGGAAGGGATAATGATGAGGAGGTAGTGGTATGCCCCCTCAAGAGGATAGGCGGGTTTGAAGAACATGAGTGTGCTCTCGAAATGGATTGATAATGGTGGTGAAGATGCTGAAAAGAAGAAATGTTAGCGTGGATAATTCAAAATATTAGTAAGAAACAAGAAAGGTTGATTGAAAAACATATGATCTTTGATATTTTGCCAAATTTATACTAAGCTTGCATTTTTATCATCATTGGGCGGGACATGACACAAATAGATAGGCCACACCATGATATGAGATAGACCATAGTTTACAAAGTCATCCATCTGCGAAAAAGAGATAGTCACAGACAAGGAACTTGTCTTAACTCATACTAAGGACAAGATTGCCCCAGTCATTTTGTTGAGACAAACCACAGACAACAAACAAATAAAAGATGGGTCATGAGACATCATTGCTCCTCTAAATCCTTGATAGGACATCCTTGAGGAGACTAGTAACATGACTCAAAATCCAAAGTTAAAAAAACACAGTTGACAGACAGCAGCCAAAGAAAAAGAGTCCTGAGACATCCTTGCTTCTCTAAATCCTTCAAGGGACATCCTTGAGAAAGCTAGTAACTGGACTTATGCACAAATCGATAGAAAGATAAGACAAAATAAGATATAAATTCATAAAGCCAAATAAAATTATTCACCAAAACTTGATCTTGTGGGATTGTTTGATTGTTTGATGTTTGACATAGCTTAATAGGAGGGATGACACATACCGCATAAGACATTGAGTCTAGCTTTGACTTGGTGACTATCTGTGTAAGACATGACAAAGCCTAGTTTCAGAAAAACACGTGTCGTATAAGACATTTGGAGCCTGATGACATTTATGTGACAAGCTACATGAGGCTATGACAATTTGATGATGTCCGTTGACAAGAAAGACATATCTTGCTTAAGACATAAGTTGATCATTCTGACAATGTGTTTGATATTGACTTGATGACTTTGAGATTTTTGCCTTGTTGATGCATAAATTGTTTTGATTCCTTGACTGATTAAAAGTGTGTGTGTGGAAAGTGTATGAATTGAGATGATATACCCTAAAGGACTGACCTAGTGTGGCCTCGGGGGCTCATCGATTGATTAGACTTGTCTATGTGGTACACCTAGAGACCTCGTAGTTCGACACAACTCTAACTAACATAACTAACTGAAGATATGTACTTAAGCTGATGATATACAATGTGTGTGATATTGAATGTGATAAACCCTATTGGGCAGCCTAGTGCAGTCTCGGGGGCTCATCGATTGATTAGCCTTGCTATGTTGTAGACACAGAGACCTCGTAGTTTGACACGACCACTGACTTTGAATGTACAAAGAGTCATGATTTTAATGTGTGTGAGATGTGAGAAACCTAGACAAACAAACCTAATGCCTCGGGGGCACATTGATTGATGGCCTTGCCTACGTCCAGTTGCAGAGGCAACGTAGTTCGACTATGTCTATGACTGACTTAACATAACTGACTTGACTTTTTTTTTGGGATTTTTGGACATGTTTTGTTTTTTTGGATTTTTGAAGTTTTCTAATGTTTTTGGAATTTTTTCAGGACATTTTTTGATGGTGGGTTGTGACAAATGCATGTAAATGATGCCTACATAGAAGAATCCAAGGAAAACCATGATCTTGCTCCTATTCAAGCTGAAAACCAATTACCAGGTGATGATGATGACGACATTGTTTGACATGGGAAGGACACATCCTGAAACAATGTGAGGATGACGATAATGTGACTTAAGGATCAAGGTTTGTAGAAAGGCAAGAAAGAAAGCCAAGGAATGTTGGATGATATGTTAAAATGCCTAGCAAGATTGTATGTATTGGGCTTGTTGCATTTGGAATGACTTGGATAGGACTAGATGAGATGATGGAAGGATGTTGGATTAAAATCCTTAGACGGTTGACAAGAGAAAACCAAGGCATGTGATAGGTATAAAAGGATAATGGATGGATTTTTGGTAAAAGATAGGAGATATGAGGATTATTGGCTAGGAGAATTATCATTTGGTCTCCAAGGACAATGTCGCATAGGGATAATGAAGCTATGAAGGTAATGACATGATGTTTCATGGATAGTGTATGACCAAAGGATAGTCATGTCAAGGGTTTTCCAAAAGCATGATTTAGTTTCTACCCTAGTTCTTATCAATCAAAATAGCTGGGAAAATGGATGGAAATGATAGGGATTAAATAGATGGATGGAAATGTCATGAGAAAGGCATGGGAGATGAGACAACTTTCCCCCAAGTGTAAAGATCCACATAGATAATTGCTCTTACACATGACACCTGTTTGCTAGGTTTTCATCATGGTACTTATCCAAAGCGCCATAAAAATGGTTTTCACTATTGGAAGAATTTTTTCTCTTTACTATTTTCCAATTTTTTTGGTGTCACCAAGACGCCTGTTTGCTAGGTTTTCATCAAGGTAACAAATTTTTTGTTATTTCAATTTTTTTTGTATTTTCTGGATTTCCTCGATACTTTAGATGATCACTAACTGTGTTGAATCCATTGATGGTACTGATGTAGAGACTGGTGCCACGATATGCCAATAATGACCTTTATGAAGTAGTTGTCTTGTTAGGATCATAGTGCTTGCATATAATTGATTGATGTCATTATGAACCTTGTTGATACTAGAGTTGGCCTTATCAAAATACACATATCGCAATAGAGTGCCATTAGAGTCCTTACAATAAAGAGCTGTTGCCAAGATGCGATGGATTTGTGACATGGTATTTTTGGACTTTAGACGAGATGTTGGATTATGATGGATGATGGTAGATGTGGGGGGATTGTTCAGAAGTTTAGATGAATCACTTTTTATTTTCCAAACTTGCGATGTTGGATGACGGAGTTTGGAATTTTGATTGGGATAGCGTTTGGAACCAACACTTTTATAAGTCTTGTTTGATGACCATTTTGAAGGAGGTGGACATTTATTATATGTGGAAGTCCTCTTTTCTTGTGGCTCCACATTTTGATTGACTTTTGTATTTGAAATATTTTCTTTCCGATCCATTTTAACTTCATTTGTCCACTCAAAGTTTTGAATGATTTTATAGCCTTTGACATTTGATTTTGAACTTTGGATTTTTAATAACTTTCTTTTTGTTGGTTCCAAATAGAAGGTTTATTCATGTTGGAATGACGGTATGGTGTGGATGGAAGGAGTGTTGGCAGCAATATTATGGTAAGAACCACTCATGAACCCCATTTTGATGTTTGTATCAGATAAAGTTGCCCCCAATATCGAGGAGGTATCCCTAACATCATTTGATTTTCTGATCAAAGAATAGCCAAGACCCTGATGTCTAAAATTTGTTGGACACTGTACTGGTTCTAGAATTCCTTGCTCGTGTAGGCCTAGTCATTTTCCTTGATATTGCATGTTCTAACAGATTTTGTTTGCAATGGGGTATTTTTTGTTTTGAAAACAAGATGCTAGCCCATCATTGTGTATGTAGACACTGTTACTTGGAATCTTCTCTTCTACAAGAAATCTTGCTCTAACAAAGATAGATAATCCTTGCTGATAAGATGTCGTAGCTTCATTGTTATGTTGGATATATTTCTAATTAACATCTTTGGTCTGATTTTGTGAAATATTAAATTCTGATGGTTCTTCAAAAGATATCGATGCTTCCAAGTCGATGTAGAAACTGTATTTATGGTCATTATCATAGAGTCTAGTGAATTCAGCTATAGCTTGATCATTTGCAAATATGTCTAGAGTAGGAGACTCTTTTTCTAGAGTGTGATCATCTATGTGTCCCATAGAGGCAAATGTCTCATTTTTGGAAATGATGGTGTTGGGAGTTTGGGTAGGATCGACTTCACATGTTTGATCATGAATGGCATAAAGGTCGATGAGTGGATCATTTTGTATTTCTTGATCAATGGTAGTGTCTTGATCAAATATGGGTGTGTCTTGAATGATATGGTTGGGAAAGGAATCTGGATCAAGGATAGGTGTATTTTGGATGCCTTGATTATCTAGAAGGACTTCTTGGATAGAATTAAAGATAGGTTCATGGGATGGACTACTTTGATATTGACATGAAGGTGAAGCCATGATGTCATGCTTTGGATTTTCCATTTGACACGTATCCTCAAGTTTAGTAGATGGGAATTGACTTTGGAGACCATGACTAAATGCATTTTTCATGACTAAATGTAGGATGGGACGGAGTGAGTGGGAATAGATATGTGGATGATGGACTAGGATAGGATGTGGAGGCTTGGAACGGGTTGAGAGATGATTTACTAGGATAGGGTGCGGAGGCTTGGAATAGACTAGTGGGAGGTTGGTTTTCCTTGTCAAGGTTAAGGTAAGGGTGATTAATGGATGTTTTTTGTGGATTAATGGCATGGATTGTGCTAAGAGACTCTTGATAATGAGGATAGATGGATGGAAGACTAGAGTTTATGGGTTGTTGATAAGAGGCATATTTGGGTAGTTGACCATGGGTTGAAGTTGATTGGGATTTGGATTGGATAAAATTTCTTTTGAAGTCTATGGCTTGTTGGTATTGACCCATGCGAAGTAATTGGTATTCAACTTGACTAGCAAGCATATCAAGGTGAACAAAAGAATGGTGGTGGAAGGTAATACAAATGATATGGAATTATGTCTATAAATGATATGATTTTTAGTCTATGTTTTTTGGACTTTTTTTTTGGATATAAAAAATGAATGCTAATGCAACAACTTTTTTTTTTGGTATTTTTCTGGCAAATAAGGAATGTCTAAAAATAATTTTTATGCTAGGATGATGTATGCTAGGATGGACAGTATGCAAAATCTCAAGTAGACTGATGGTAAACGATTCTAAGATGGGTATCACCTACCACTTATGGAATAAATCCAGGCAATGATTTGAGTTGACCAAGGAACTTGATTGTAGGACAAAGACAGTTGCCAAGGTGAATTTCCCAAACTAGAATGTTGAGATGGAAAGATTCACAAATAGGATAATAGTGACTAGGTTCAATGATAGTGACAAATTGGAGCATGAACGTATCCAATGATGAGGAAAGTTATTCTATTCTATGATATGAAATTTCCTAGGAAGTGTCTGAATGTATGCAGCTTAGGATGACTATGACTAGGACATATATGACACCTAATAATGAAAGGTTTTGAGCAAATTTTTACTAGTTTCTGTCGAAGGTTGATCTTTTAGAAACAAAAGCGAAAAAGACAGTTATGCTTTCAGACTCAGTTTGCAATTTTTGAAGTTTTTTTGTTGACAGTCAAATGCGGTTCACCTTTCAAATGCGTTGATTTGTTTGATAGATGCGATATAAATTTCACATGCGCTGATTTGACTAAAATAGGTTTCAAATATTGATAGGCAATTGCGGCTTTCGGATAGATGCAGTTTACTGTATGGAATATGTGACTCAAGTGATCTAATGCGACTCAAAATATGGACTTTGTGAATTAAAATTGTTGACAGACACTTGTGGCTTTTTGTTTGATAGTTGCGGCTTGGAGATACACATGTGACTCACAAAGAACAGTTGCGGCTCAGAAACTAGACTGTGTAAAAGTTATACTGTTGACAGACACATGCAGTGTTTAACTTAACAATTGCGACTCTCTAAGATAGATGCAGTGTTAGAATCCAAGATCACCTGCATGCAATAACCTGTTACATGCAAAAGACATTCAGAACAAAAAAGATCTGCAAACCTCAAAGTGTAAAATGCATTATCAGAATCTCAATTATTACAAAGAAATCAATCCTTATGAAGGAGATCAAGAAACCCTAAAGGGGAAACCCTAAATGAAACCCTAGTGTGCACACTTAATAATTAATCAATTATCAATGTGCCTAAGTTTAGCTTAAGCAACTAGAGGAATAAGTGACTTAATTAATTAACCAGTATGATGTAATTAATTAAGCGTAATAAAATTATTACTCTAACACCCCCCCTTAAGATGAACTTAGGAAGAAGCTAAAACACTAGAATAAGATGCATGCAAGAAAAGATGGGTCCCGGCAACTAGGCCTGATCAGGTACCCATTTACAAATGCAAGAAAAAGGTAGAGGAGGAAAACCCAGTGGGACAAAACCCCCCTACAATGATATGACATGCTGCAAAGAAGCACTGGAAGAACACTGTAGAGTAACACTGGAACCGCAATTTGGCAAGCAAGGAAAGATACTTCTGTCTACACGAAACCATATCGGAATCATAATGATGCAACAGCAGACCCGATGCCACGGAACACTCGAAAACTCCAAACGGGAACAGCTCTGAAATCTATGAAGCAGCAGTCGATTATTAAATGATGTATCACTGAAAATGAAGTGCAAAGATGCAAGATGCACTCTCCCAACTACCAAAATATCCAGGTAATCTCTAAAACACCCATCAGGCCAAATCTGGATTAATGAAAAACCTGGGACAGATACAGAAAAAATTGCATAGATAGCAACATAGAGCTCCTCAATACCTTTCCAACGCTGCAAAGATAGCGAAAATCGGAGATCGTGGCAAAGAGTTATGAGCTCAGAAGCATAAAAAGTACATCTAACTTCAAATAGAAATAAATGCAATAAAATAGGAAAATACTGTAAAATAAACAACACCATAGGATAGTGCTCGAAACCAGCTTTTCGGCGATATCTCGTTTGCCCGATTTTGATACCGTATGCCCAAGTTATGCAAAAAAGGAAAAAACTGCTTCTTTAGAGGCAAACTAGGGTTAGGGGGACAAACTGCCGTACAGCCGATGATGTCATGCTGACATTAGCACTTCACTGTCAAAAATTTGACGGCCATCTGGCCGTCGGCGCAAAAATCTGGCCCCCCTCCAAAAAATTTTTGGCCCCTGGTCACCCATGTGACGGTGGGCGCAGAGCAGGGGGCTGGGGCGGAGCAGGTGGCTCTCCATGGGACCGGCGGCCGAGGAAGAGAAGCCCTCAGGGGCTGGCGGGTAACCCCCGATCGTCCATATGACCGGGGCGGAGCGCAGAAGGGCCGCGGGGGCTGGGCGGACCCGGTGGCAGGTGGGCTGAGCGCTGCTCAGCGGTGGCGGACCGGCGGCCGCCTGGTGGCTGCTCGGTGGCCGCCGGGTGGCGCTTTTCTACAAAACTGGAGGTGCGAAAACCAAAGCCGATTTCGTACCTTTTTCTTGATTTTTGTGCCATTTTCACTTCAAAATGCGTGTTGGGGAGGTCGTACGGCCTCCCTGACAAAAAAAATTTGCCTTAGAAACCAACTGCTCGAAAATGGATGATTTGACAGGCGTTTCTAGGGTTTTGGGGCGCTGTGAATGCGATGGCGACGTCTGTTTGAGCCCATAGTGTCCCGAAAATTTGGCTACCCCCAGATCTTGCAAAAAAAAGATGCCTGTGGAAACCCTTGCACTTGAAACTCACTGAAAAGCCATATCTTCAGATCACGAACAGGCAGCGGGAGGTCTGGAGCTCTGATACCATGTTAGAATCCAAGATCACCTGCATGCAATAACCTATTACATGCAAAAGACATTCAGAACAAAAAAGATCTGCAAACCTCAAAGTGTAAAATGCATTATCAGAATCTCAATTATTACAAAGAGATCAATCCTTATGAAGGAGATCAAGAAAACCTAAAGGGGAAACCCTAAATGAAACCCTAGTGTGCACACTTAATAATTAATCAATTATTAATGTGCCTAAGTTTAGCTTAAGCAACTAGAGGAATAAGTGACTTAATTAATTAACCAGTATGATGTAATTAATCAAGCGTAATAAAATTATTACTCTAACATGCGGTTCCAAAAATGACAGTTGCGACTCTGTTTGATAGTTGTGTTTTTCTGAAGATGGTGTTTTGACTGACTCTGTTTGATGATCAAGTTTTTTGATGAATACAACAAAAACAAGCACATAATACAATGTGTTTTCAGTTTGTAGTGATAGATCTATTAAAAATCAGAGAACAATTACACCCTAGGCTATGTTGGACAGTCTTTACTGAGTTCTTACTTGGGTAAATCCAGCTACGCATATTCAAGGTGGATGACTAGTAGCTTGACCCCATTTTCTCCCCTCCGCGACACTCACTTATACAGGGCAGCCGAGCTATTGTACCCATGAAACTCCCATGGCATACATCTCATCTCCACACATGAACCGTAAGAATGTAAGATGGCTTCACAGGTCCAAACCTGTTGCACCAGCAACTAGATAGGATTTTGGCAAAACTACAACATGGTTTTTAGTAAGGGCATTCCGTTCATGGGGCACCATCCAGTATGGCGAGAGACCATTTCTGCCCTTCTCGTCGGAACAATGAGCATGATTTTTGGGGTTTCCCCCAAAAATCCACTTTTATATACCAGGTGGAAGTTGTTGGCTAAAGCGTGTTACCAGTTTGAGTCGTCTTGGGGTGAGTACTTTTTCCCACCAAGATAGGCCCAAGTTCTAGAGTCAGTAACTGTTTCTCTTACACCCAGGATTGCATGAATGCACAAGGGTAGAGGATACTTCGATATACCAAATCGTAAAGGGTTACAAAATGTGCTTTCACACCAGACAAAGCAAACACTGGTTAATTTTAATCCAAATGACAATTATTTATCTAACAAATAGAAAAGCATTTAAACAAAATAAACAAATTTAATGTCGTCACATAAGGTCCTACATGCAACTGATTAGTAATTTATCTGTGTCTTCGGCTTTCGTCCTACAGAAAAGAAGATGTTTTTGGATTTTATTTTTTTTGGTCTTATACGCTTCATCCTACAAAAACTAAGTTATCCCCCTTAACACAGCTACAAACAAAAAATTAGCGAAAACAAAATAAGACAAAAACAAAAAATCAAACCACGAAAATACGAAAGTTAATAAAAAAAGAAATTTTACCAGCAGATGTGGCTTTTAAACTTACAGATGTAGTGCAATGTTGACATTCGAATGCGATGCGGCATTGATAGTTGGATGCGGTGCAGAATGTCATGGATGCGATTCATGTTGTTAGATGCATCACGGGATGTATCAAATGCAGTTGGTGAACTTAGATGCGTCGCAATAAGCCACAAATGTGTCTCACAAAGACAGATGCGTCACAGGAAGTCAGATGCATAAATTAAGAATTTCAAAAATGAGAAAATTATTTTTTTACCAATCAAATGCATCACAGGAAGCCACAGATGCACCATAGAAAGCCTCAAATGCGTCACTTCAGCTAGCAGCCGAAAAAAAAAAATCATGTTTTTCTTGTAAAAAATGCTACTCTGAACGAAAATATGCAGTATAATATATGAAAATTCTTCTCTCGACCCTTCCAAATGCAACCATGCTATCTATTGGACCTGAAAAGGCTCCCAAAAGAGTGATTTTCAAGATTCTTAAAAAGTACCTACACCCTTCAAAACAAAAAACACTGAAAACTTCCAAACAAAGAATTCCAATCAAGAGGGTTAGTAGTTCACGTCAGGTTCACCAAATATAATGACCTAGAATTAAGATGGAGAGATCTTCACATATAGATGTGTTAAATCTAATCTAACAAATATAAATCTAAAATCAAACAACTAAGAATGAATTAAAAATGAACAAAACAATTAAAACTATAACTACAACAGTCTCACCGAATATGCGTCCACTCCTTCGAATTTTCTTGATTGTCCTCCATTTTTCTATCTCAGTATTCTTGCCCTCAGATTTTCAGTATTGATGCAAGCATAACCTAGATGTATTTTCTCAACAAAATATCGAAGATAATATGTTCTTCTCAAAAGTATTGATTTCAGGAGAGGAGGAATAATGATAATGACAAGTCAATTTATAGAAATTTGGCTTTTCAAATGATCGGCTCAGATTCAAAAGAGAGATCAATGATTGAGATTGATGAATGCCATGCGATGTGAGTTATGTGTCAGTTAGAATGTGAGTTAGGAAATTCTATAGGATAGAGATTAAATTAGAACAATAACTTAATCTTGTGCCAAGACTATTCAAAAATAGAAAGAACACGAGTTCCAGATTAAATAAAAAATTTAATCTTCAGTTGAGAGTCTTCGAAAAAATAAGAAATAGAATTTGAATGAAAAAGACAAAGTTAGAACTCGAAGAATAATCCGTTCGAATGCACACATGAATTATTAATTAAATAAAGATATTTAATTAATAAACATATTCATGCATATGAGTTAGAACTAGTTAACTAACTGGTTGTGACAGAGAGTCTCCTCGTAGAGATGATTAGATATTGAATCCAGAGATAACTGGTGGATTTAAAATAGATCTTGAGTCAGAAGGTGAGTGAATGATTAGATAAATGGTCGACACAAGAATGCGATAGAAACAATTAAATATGAATTAAATGTTAATTTAATTCAAAATTCAAAAATTGAAATATATTAATTAAATAAATAATGTAATTTATTTAATTGACTGTTGAAAAGGATTAAATTAAATAATTAAATAATAAATATTTAATTATAGTTGAAATATGACAAAGGGGTAATTAAATAATAAATCATTTAATTAAGAAGGAGAATTAATTAGTTAGCGACATAATTAAGTAAATATGATTTATTTAATTAATCAAGTTGAATAAAGGTCATAATGAATTAATTAAATAATTAAAAAGGTTATTTAATTAATAGAGGAAATATGTGTTTAGAAAGGTAATTAAATAATTAACATTATTTAATCATGACCATGGACATTAGAAAATTATGTCGAAAGTGGTGCTCGTAGACCTAGACCAATTTTCGATGTCTACATGACTAGTTGAGAATCTCCATATACCTGTAATTATGTGATCTTCCATTCAATTGCTTCTTTGAATCCAATGATTAATGCCTCATATTCTACCACTTTATTGGTACATTGAAACATTAGTCTATAAGATTTCAGGATGGTGTGTCCTTTGGGTGTGATGAACAAAATCCCCACTCCAGATCCTCGTTGTGTATATGATCCATCAAAGTATAGTATCCATGGTTGTGGTGTCGCTGTCAGAATGTTTACATCAGGAAACTCCATTGTTATAGGTCGATCATCTGGTAAAGGAGCTTCAGCTAATTGTTCGGTGATTGCTTGACCTTTGATGGCTCTTCTTTCCACATACTGAATATCAAACTCACTTAAAAGTATGACGCATTTCGCCAGTCTACCTGTTAAAGTAGCCTTACTGAGTAGATATTTTAATGGGTCGATTTTTTCTCTGAGCCTAATTGTATGAATCAACATGTAATTCCGCAACTGTTGGGTAGCCAATACCACTACCAAGCAATATTTCTCAATGAAAGTGTAGGTTATTTCATAGCCATTCAAAGTTTTGTTGATGTAATAAATGGCTTGTTCCCTTCCTTCATAATCTTCTTGTGCTAAGAGTGCTCCTAAAGAAATATTTGTTGTTGCAATGTATAGTATTAGAGGTCTTCCTTCTGTAGACAGCATGAGAATAGGCGGTGACATCAGATATTTCTTTATTTGGTTGAAAGTTGTTTCACACCCTTGATCCCATTTGAATACAACATTCTTATGTAATAGATGATTGAATGGATGAATTTTGTCTGCCAGCTGGGAGATAAATCTCCTGATTGATTGGAGCCTTCCCTGTAGCGACCTGAGTTGACTGATGTTTTTGGGTGGTGGCATTTCCATTATTGCCCTTACCTTTGCTGGATCTACTTCAATACCCTTTTCTGAGACTACGTATCCCAATATTTTTGCTGATGTAACCCCAAAGACACATTTCTTAGGGTTTAGTCTAACATTGAACTTTTCTAGCCTTGTGAAGATTTTTCTCAGGATATCCAAATGTCCTTCCCTAGAACAAGATTTAGCTAGAATATCATCCACGTAATCCTCCATAAAGGTGTGCATCATATCATGAAAGATTGTGGTCATTTCTCTTTGATAAGTTTCCCCTACATTTTTCAAACTGAACGACATGACATTCCAGCAGAAGGTTCCCCATGGACATGTAAATGCAGTTTTCTCCTTATCTTCTGGAGCTATCTTAATTTGGTTGTATTCGGAGAAACCATCCATTATTGACAACATGGCATGCCTTGTTGTTAAGTCTACAATGATGTCTATATTAGGCAAGGGGAAATCATCTTTGGGGCATGCCCTATTCAGGTCCCTGAAATCTGTACATATCCTGATACTATTGTCTGGCTTTGAGAGAGGTACAATATTTGATATCCATTCGGCATAATCAATAGACCTAATGAATCCAGCATCTAATAATTTCTTTAGCTCATCCTTTACCATTAGTGTGATATGGGGATGCATTTTTCTCAATTTTTTTTTTACAGGCTTGATTCCAGTAGGCAAAGACAAATGATGCATTAAAATATTTGGGTCCAAACTTGGCATATGGAATATGACCAAGAAAATTTAATGCTTCTTTCTTCAAAGAATTTGATAAATTCCGGTCTCTCTTGTTTTGTCATAGATTCTTCCAGATGTTAAATCTTTTCTCTTTCTTCGGTGCCAATGATCACAGACTGTGTAGGCTCCACCAAAATTGATGACCATTCATGATAATGCACCAGAAGAGTGTCAAATCTCCCATCTTTCAGTGCCTTAGAGAGGTTTTCACTATTAGATGTGTTATTTATTTTTTCTTTTTCAAGATCTAATACTACCATAGAATGGTTTTCACCATTAGATCCATTATTCTTGTTTTTTCTTTTGCAACTAGAAGATTTGACACCCTCCTGCCGAGTCACGTCATTATGAGAGTTATGGATATAACTTGTACTAGGTTCGTCACAACATAGGAAATTTATGATGGTATCATCGTTTGCAAATATGGGTACATTTATAGGTTCAATAGGTTCCCAGTCAATAAGTTCGGGATGGACTAAAAGGATTTAGTCATTAGATTGACTTAGGTTAATGCCGGTAAGGTTTTGGACAGCTATGTCATTAGAGTTGTTATTAGGGATGTCAAGATCAATGATCGTACCCTCTTCAAGATTGTCTAGTTCACTTGATGTTTGTTCGTCCTCACTTGAGTCATTGATATTTTGTGATCCTAATACAAATGGTCTAGACCCAGAGCTCTATCCCTCCCAACGTGTAGGTGCATATTTTTCTATGACATCAATTTGGATATTTTTGTAAGATATATCGGAACATAGATCCCATTCATATTCATTTGAATCCGTTTCAAAGCTATCTCTAACCTGAAGGATTCTTTCAACAACCTTCTTTGTCATTTCTTGTTTTTGTTCTTCCGAGTATCTCAATCTTGTCTTATCTTTTGAATGAAGAGTAAGAGGCTGAATAGGTTCTACAATGCCTTCCTTCCTTTTTCCAATAGGTCCTTGTCCTTCATAACCCATTTTTTTCTAAAATAGCCTTCCCTTTGCCATACTTATCTGTGTTGATGTCAATGCTTGTTGATGTCGATGTTTCTCCATATTTGTATAACCAATTTAGGATAGCTTTGTCATCTAATTCATCCTCTATAGTACCAACTTTCACAAATATTTCTTCTAGAACTATGGTAGGTAGTGATGTTTGATGTTTGATCATTGATGGTTGGCCATATATCTTTGGAGATGGCATCAATTGTGAAAGATTAAGAGATTGTTCAATAGAATATTGTCCCATTCCCTTATCTGTCAGCTGGACATGTTCTTGGAATTTTTGTGATAAAGAATTTTGGGGATCTTGATTTTCTGTTAATTTAGTTTCAACAAGACTTTTGTCTTTTCATTTATCCTTTTTCTCATCCCACTTGGTGGTAATATTTGGACATTTTTCTTCATTTGATGAATTTGAACTACATGCTTCCCTATTGTGAGGGACAAAGGTGTCTTGAGAGATTCTGAGTGTGTCACAATGCCAAGGATGATTATTATCTGCTGATACAGTCACCTCCTATCCATTTACTAGGAATTGTAAGCATTGGTGATAAGTGGAAGGTACTACCTTAATTTCATGAATCCATGGGCGTCCTAAGAGTATGTTGTAAGCTAACTCTTTTTCTAGTACCTAGCACGCTATGTTTTTCATCATCGGTCCCACTTGAATGGGTAACACAATCAGTCCCTTAGAAGATCTCTCTTCCTCATCATATGCCTTTATTGTCATTTTCCTTCGGGCATGAATAACATTTTTTGAGTACCCTAGTGAATAGATTAACTTTAGAGTGCAAATGATCAAACCAGCTCCCCCATCTATCACGACCCTTTTGACATGATGATTGTGGATCAAGACTTCGATATGGAGTGCGGTGTTATGGGGATGGTTAAGTGACACATCATCTTGTTTAGAGAATGATAGACAATGTGGTGTAGTCAAATGTCCCACCATATCCTAGAATTGGAAAACATCTATATTTTTAGGTAATGTGGTGGCAACTAGTGCTTGTTCCAAAGCTTCCTTGTGTGATGGTGATAGTTTAAGGAGTTCCAGTATTGATATCTGTGCTAGAATTTTTTGAAGCTGATTGACAATGTTGTAATGAGATGGAGGTGGAGTTGCGTTTTTAGGCCCAACTCCCTTTAAGACTACCTTGGATTGTCCCCTTGTCATTACATTTACTGGTTGATAGTCTTGTCATTTTCTGATTTTTAAAATGTTTATTTGATTTTCAGAGACTTGTATGCTTGGGAGAAAATCCAATGGGGTAGTGTCATTGGTTTTGTGTTTGTCTATATGATGACCAATGGTATTATCATTTTCTACTTCGGTAAGACAAAGGATCGTGGTATTGTAGACATGATTGATAATTTTACCCTTTTTGTTTATAGAAGAAGATGCTCCTTTGTCATAATTTGGTAAAGGGTACTTGAAGGCTATATAATCATTGTTGTTTTGGTGTCCCTCCACATATACCTCATTATTGTCGATCAGATCTTGAACTATGTGTTTTAACTCCATGCAATCATTAGTCTTATGGCCTTTATTGTTGTGGAAGTTGCAATAACCTGCATCATTCCACCATGGTGGTTTGACCTTTGGCTCCCAAAATCTCGCTTCTCGTGTAGTGATAAGACCACTTGCAACTAGTTCCTTCATCGTTGATTCCAATGTTTGGCCTAAAGGTGTGAACCTACGCCGATTTGATGATTTTTAGTACGTTTGCGGTTTTGTGATTTCATTGTTTTGAATGACATGTGACTTGACAATTTGATCGTTGTTTTGGTTTTTTTTTGAAGTAGATGCTATCAAGTTGAGAACTGGTTTGGCATTTTGTAAATCATTTTCTATTTTGTTGGTCCCTGCATTTCTATTCTTTTGCCAGAATTTTGTCTTGTCATTGTCGGGGTATTGATTTGAGGAGTTTGTGTTATTTGATTTTTCATTGTAATGTTTAATAACCCCTCTTTTGACCAACGCTTCTTCAATCTTAAGGCCATTTTATACCACCTTTTTGAATGTAGGAGGACATTGTAATTTGAGTCTGTAACTCATCTCATCTGTCAAATTGTCTATGAACAACTCCATTTTTTCTTCCTTAGGAATGGAGC
>CM021100.1:47033623-47131262 GCA_007115665.2 Sequoiadendron giganteum
TTGTATGTCTTCTAGAGTTATTTCATTTTTTTCATTTTGATGTAGACTATTCCAGGGATTTTCTTCTACCATTATATTTGATGTTTCAATTTCTTTTTCTAAGAGCCTCTATTTTTGTAACTTGGTGAAAATTGGCATATAAGTATTTTTTTTTTCCTACCAAACTTTGATCTTCTATGTTGGAAAAATGTCAAGTGAATTTTTTAACAAAGTCGAATAGGATGATATATCCTATTGATAAGACTAGGTTAAAAATCTGATTACTATGCCTCGTTTTGTGATAATAGGATGATAATATTTTGATAATGAAACTTTAGTTTAATAATCGAGATTTTGTTTTGATTTGACACTTTTTTTATTTGCAAGATTTGTGCTTTAGTTGAAAAAGACTCGTAACTTTTAGGAACCTATCTGATTTTGGTTTCTAGATAGTGTCTTTGTTAAAAAGATACTTCTATTTTGACAAAAAAACTGACTGATACATTTTGAAACAGAGTTCAGGAGCGCTAAAACAGGACTTGGAAGTGCTATTTTGCGGAAGCACTAAAACAAATTTAAAAGCGCTGAAACAGATAATGGAAGCGCTATCTTTATGGATGCGCTAAAATAGTGCTCGGAAGTGCTATTTTGTGGAAGTGCTATAACAGTGCTCGGAAGTGCTGAAACAGTGCTTGGAAGCACTAAAACAGAGTCCCAAAGTGTTGAAACAGATTTTCAAAGCACTAAAATAGATGGTGGATGGTTAAGACTCTTTATTCCAAAACTTGATTTGGCCTTGTGAAGTATTCGATCATTGATTGTGGGATGTAGGACTGACGTATGCATTGACTATGATTATGATATTGTGTGAGGGATCTCCTTTGGAAGAAGGCTCGTGAATAAAGAGGTTCTATGGCGTAATCAATAGTATAACCTCTAGCAAAATTGTGATACCTATGAATGAAGGTTATGTGTTGTAGCAAGATTTTTTGACTTTGATATAAGAAACACCTTTTTCTTAAAAGATTTTGGTAACCAAGTGGTCTCTTGGGTTTCTTGACTTAGATGGTTTTTTTGACAAAATTTTTTGATTTCCTCTCTCGAATCATGAATTTTTCTAACCTGATTTGATTTTCAGTTTTCTGGATGATCTATTATCTGAGTTATAATGACTTGAAAACACAACAAGCAAATTGTAGAAATATTGTTTCAATCCTAGAATCTGAATAGATAGTGTATATTCCAGAACCACGAATGGTCCTTATTGATTTTCACTGGTTTGTTTTAACAAATATATACTTTCAGATAGACTCACTCTTAAAGTCAAAAAGGTCATTGTTATACTTAACAACCCACATCTTAAAATTGTGTTGACTCACACACCCATGTCACCCTCTAGAGGGTGCCCGTGTTTTTGTCGTTTCCAGGTGCATACTCAAAGTTGGATTTCTTGTCCCTTGAGCAAATGGTCCTTGGAAATTATATGGTGAGTGTCTTGAGGGTAGATTATTCCCTCCCCTTGCACTATGAGTATTACAACATCTGGTTACTGACTCAGCTAGATACTATGCTATGGTTCTTAGATAGGGTTTCTATGTGGTGTGGAAAATGATAGACTCCCTTAGGAGACCTCCAGAACTTTAGAAAAAAGATTTTAGGGATGGTTATCTTATACACTATCATCGAGTTGTAATTTCATCAACACCTCACATTTGTTTAGATTGGGTTGGAATCCTTGGCTTTAGGCATTCCCACTTAGGTCATTCCCCTAGGGTGAGTACTTTTTCCCACTAGAGTAGGCCTTCTAAAGGTTTTAATAAAAGAGAAAAATTGCATGAAAATAAAGGATGACTCTGGCACTTTGATCACCCAGTTAAGTAGAGAGCATAAGCCTATTCACCAAACAAGGACAACAGATAAATGATTCATTATTAAGCCCAAAAGACAAATTTTTCTAATCTATGTGAAGATTTTACTTCACAAAAGTCATGGTGTCCATTTTAACTGATATAGCAACAATGTGATGGCTACCCTAGGATTGATAAATTTTAAACCAAGTGACTATCCTAGGATTGGTTCATTTTATTCCAAAGGCATCAAAATAAAATTTTGGCCGCGATCACGTCGAATCCAAATAAACAATTGTAGAAGCGCCAAAACAGTAAATGAAAGTGCTATAGTTTTTACCAGATGCGCTAAAATTGAAAGCACTCAAACATAGCTCTGAAGTGCCAAATTTTTTCATGGAAGCGCTATATTAGCTATGCAAGGAGATGGGTGGCCGATGCGCTGAAACAGTTCATGGAAGCATTATAGTTTTACTTCCCAGAAGTGCTAAAACATTTAGCGGATGCATTATAGTTTTACGAAAGTGCTGGAATAGAGCATGGAAGCACCATAGTTTTCCACGGATGCGCTATAGTTTTTGATGAAAGTGCTAGAAAAATTATCGATCGCGCTAATCTGAACATGTCAGAGACCTGTGCAACACTTTTCAGAAAAAAATTGAAAAATATGGGGTCAATGCCCCACGGTGGGTGCCAAATTGTAAGTTTTAATAAGTAAACAAGAATAAAAACACTTCTTAATGAAACATTGTATCAAAGATTTAGCAAAGAAACTAATCTAAATCAAGAAATCTATTGAAAGCATCTCATTGTCTCCTATCTCTAAAGATTTATTAAGCTACAGTGCTCTTAGATTTAATGAATCACTATGACTGTTAAAATGACAATCTAAAGAACAGAGTGATTTTGAATGCAATAATATGATGCTATATGATAATATCTAGACGATAAAATAACTACTGTAACATGAATTGACATGAAAAACTATGAATGAAGCTATAGGATGGAGCCATGATTATGATTCTAAAATGCTAGATGCTTGAATTGCTTGATGCTTGGTGATTTCCTGTAGAGTAAGATTGCATAAAATTTGATAATCTGGGATCCTTTCTTTGTTGAATGAAGCTATATTTATAGATTTCCAGGCAACAACTTTGCATAGGGGCAAAACACAGAGGCTTGGATTCAATCTGGAGGATTGAATGGTGAGAGATGAAGGGGATTGAGAATATTTTGGGAATTTTCCCTACCCATGAAAACACTAGGTGAGAAGATAGGAAGGATTGATGGAAGAGGATTGAGATATGGATTTCCAATTTGTCTCCAATTTGTCTCTGAATCTTACCATGAAGATTGAATCAATTAATTTTGACATAATTTTTACATAAATTAGACATAGGATGTAATTTGATTTTGAGGAAATATAGATGAATATTCTTTATGCTTTAATTTAAATATTCTGATTCATTTAAATTAGAAAAAGAGGGATAAATAATTTAATAAAACAAACTATAGAAGTTGTTTATTAAATTAAAATGGAAGAATATGATAATTAATCAATAAAGTGTATAACCGTTATTTAATTAATTTAGGTAGATGTGATAGAATAAAATAGAGGAGTTGATAATTAAATCAAACAAATTATTTAATATTGTTTATTTAAATAAGATGAGATAATAGTAGAATTAGAAGAATTTAAATGTGAACTATATAAATAAATATTTCTATTTATTTAATAGTAGAGGAATTTAGGAAGACCAATTTTAGGTGTATACACTTATCATGACCTCTTGATTCTCTTCTCATAATCAATGCTTCAAGTTCTTCCAATTCCTTTTCTTCATCTTCAATCTGCTTCATCTCATCTTCATACCTGAATGTTCTCTTGGAACTTTCTCCTAAATCATATCCCTACTTATTTTTCCCAGATATAGTAGCCTCGAAAGCAGATTCAATCTTAGTAGCAGACTCACTAAACTCACTCAATTCAAATGCAGCAAGTTTTCCAATCAGCATATCTTTTGTAATATTTGTCACTGTCCTGAGTTCATCAATAGCATGAGATTTTGTCTTGTAGGAAGGGGGCACAAATCTAAGTATCTTATCCACAATTTCATCATCATCAAAAGTTCCACCAACACATCTAATATCCATCACTAATTCATTTATCTTTTGCAAGAAGGAAAATATGTTTTCATCTTCACTCATCTTCAAGCTCTCCCATTTTCCTTTCAGACTTTGTAGCTTAGCACTTTTCACTAGTGCATCTCCTTCATACAATGTTTCCATCTTTTTCCAAATATTGTATGCAGTCTTCAATCCTAACACATTGGTCATCTTCGAATCTGTCAAAGCACTCACCAATGTTTCTACTACCATGGTATTAATTTTTTCTTGGTCGATTTCATCTTTAGAGGAATGACCATTCTGAGGAATAGTATATGCATTTTGTGTCATTTGACAGAAAGGTTCACCAATGCACTTCAAATGACATTCCATGCTAAGTTTCCATAGAGAGTATTTAGTACCATCGAATCTGGGACTATCCTTCTTGAATGATGTAATCTCATATCACCTCAAGTTGTTAATATTCTTTCATAGGAACTAGCTGTGATACCAATTGTTGGCAATACAAGGATAGACAACTAAGAGGGGGGTCAATCAGTTACCAAAATCAAAATTATACAACATTAATCAACCTTATTTCATAGATCTAATAATTAATAGTGCAAGCATACATCAGAGACACATGAACACCAATATTTTATATGTGGAAACCTTGTTAGGGGAGAAACCACGGTGGATGTTAGTCCACAAGATTATACCCTGTTAAAAGTATAATGAAGAATAAAAAGGAATGCACTTGCATTCAGGTGCACTACCTAGAGCACACTACTCAAAGGGAAGGCTCATTTCCTTACATATAGTAATCAAATTAAATCCATCTAATGAAGTTGAACTAAGAAATTAGCCTCTACAAAAGCCTGATTATAGTTTCGGTTAGGTGCACAAAAAATTCTTCAAACTCTTCCATAATCTGCACTGAATGATCTGACCTTTATTCACACATGTACATCACTTGTACACTTGAGCACTTGCCTCTAAATGAGGAAACCAATCTCATATATATCCCCTACATAGATTTACATCCACTATTCAATCGACCACAAATAAAGAATAAATTACAACTGTCAGCCTCAATACATGAATAAATTACAATGCACAACAATATAAGTCATTCACAACATAGTGAAGAACCAAAAAAACACCTCCAAACATGCCAAACAATAAAATATTAATCCTTATGGATTTGCAACATGCTAACACGATCATGTCGGCCAAGAACATGAGAACTCAGGCACACATAGGAAAAATCTCTGATCACAGACAATCCAATAAATACAGACATACAAAAAGGATTGAGCGTGATCTAGAATCATCCATGAATGTCATAGGTACATGCGCAACACATGAAATTACCAGAATTTCATTAGCTTCAACCAAGAACACCATCTATAGAGACTTAATAACTTTAGGCACATAGATCTTCATAACTCTCACAAGACTTGATGTGAACCTCTGAAAATTTTGGAAAAAATACAAGAAAGCTTCAGAAAAAAACCCTTTGAAGTGCACCTTCAGATCTTTAGCATATAGAGCTTTCCAACATTCTAACCTTCTCAGCACCACTTATTGCCTGTACTATATTTTTTACAATTTTCTCAATATCCTCGACATATACAGCCTTAAGCAGATTTAATGATAATAGTGTTGAAAACAAGGATAACCACATATCAACAACACAACCACAAAATCCAACAGAACATGCCCCCAGTGTGATATTATAGTCTACTTCGATAAAGGCATGACAAACTGACCTTAGAAATATGCCAAGTAGTACTAGAGTGGAGCCTGATACGAACACAAGATCAAGCTATGGTACAGACATAAATGGATGGATGAGAGGTTAATGATGGATAAGCCACAATGATCCTAGTGGATGCAGAGTGCCATATTTGCGCTTGGCACATGTTTGCTAGATTTTCACCAAGGTACTTATCCAAAGGGCCACCGAAGTCGTTTTCACTAGAGGATGATTTTTCCTCTTTACTATTTTCAATCCTTTTTTTGATTTTTATTTTTTATTTTTGTATTTTTGTATTTTTTGTTGTTGTCAACAAGATGCTTGTTTTCTAGGGTTTCATTAGGGTGGCCACTTTTTGCAGCACATTTTTTGATTTTTTTGTATTTTCTTGTTCTATACCTTTAAAGATTTTAGGCATAAAACTTTTTGAGATGGGAGTTGTTCATGAGCTCTTGTAGGGGTCTGACTCCTATTGTTGACAGCTGATATGCCCCTAATTTATAGCTTGTTGTGATGACAAAAGGTCCAAATTGGTTGGGCTCAAATTTTCCTTTGCTTTCTGGGCTTGGTACATTCTTTTGGTTCTCCTTCAGCACAAGTTCACCGACTTGAAAGGCCCAGTTCTTGATATTCTTGTTATAACTTTGCTTAAGGCAGTTTTGATACACCTGTAGATGGTTTAGGCCATCCATACACCGTTCATCCAGTAACTCCAACTCATTCAGTCGTAAGACCTTGTATTCTTCATCTGTGATGAGATTTTGCAGTGATATTCTCAAGGATGGGAGCTTGATCTCAATGGGTAAGATGGTTTATGATCCATAGACTAGGGAAAAGGGGGTGGCACCTATTGGTGTGTGAATTCTACTTTAATAGGCTCATAAGGTAGGATTTAGCTGTAGATTCTAGTCACGATCAACGTCATTGACTATCTTCTTAAGGATTTTCAAGATGCTTTTATTGGTAGCTTATGCTTGGCCATTTCCTTGGGGATAGTACAAAGTGGAAAAGCGATGTTGGATTTTGAATTTTTCACATAAGTCACGAAAATCTTGGTTTTTGAAATGTGTCCCATTATCTGAGATAATGGCTTGGGGGACACCATATCGACAAATGAGATAGTTTAGGATGAACTTAGATATCTACTTTTTGGTTATGTAGGTCATGGGAATGGCTTCAACCCACTTTGTCAAGTAATACGTGGTGGTGATGATGAATTATTGGCCATTGGAGGAGATGGGGGTAATTTTTCCAATGAGATCGAGCCCCAATTGTGAAAAGGGCCAAGGTGAAATGATAGGATGAAGCTCTTGAGCTTGTGCATGGATAAGGTCTACATGCTGCTGACACTGCAAACATCTCCTAAAAAAGAATTGTGTGTCATGCTCCATTGTGGGCCAGTAGTACCCAGTTCTCAGCAACTTCTTATCCAAGGTTATACCACTCGAGTGTGATCCATTAATGCCATTATGTACCTTGGTTAAATCAGTCAGGGCTTCCTTAGCTTTTAGGCAATGCAATAGGGTTCCTTCGATGCTCCTACGGTAGAGGGTTTCTCCTAGGATAACAAAGCAAGTTGAATTCATGATGAAGGCTCGTTTAAGGTTTAGGGTTATATCTGTGGGAAAGACTCCTATTCTTAAGTATCTATAAATTTCATGATACCAGGGATCATCGGGACCAACGGGTTCACACACTAATTCAGACTTCGGTACCTCAAATGGTGGTATGAGAAGCTACTCTATAAGTAATTCTTGCTTTGGGATGTTGTGCGGGATTTCCAAGACTGATCTAATTGTAGCCATTGTGTCTGTTGCTCTGTTGTTTTCTCTAGGTAGTTGTTCAAATGTGATATCAATGAATGACTCTTTGAGGCTCTCGACCAACTACTTGTATGGAGTCAGTTTATCATCCTTTTTCTGATATTCATTGTTTAATTGATTGTTTATAAGTTGAGAGTCTCCATATACCTTTAGAGCCATGATTTTCCATTATATTGTAATCCTTAAGCCTATGACAAGAGCCTCATACTTTGCTATGTTATTCATGCATGGGATTGACAACTTGTAAGATTTGGATATGCAGTCTCCTTGGGGAGTTATGAAGAAAATAATTGCTCCTGATCTGTGTTGTGTGTAAGATCCATCAAAATACATCTTCCAGTGGTCTGCAACACTTAGGCTGAAAATTGATTCGTCAGGGAATTCTAAAATAAGTGGGTTTTCTGCATATATAGGAGCATCTTCTAGTTGATCTGAAATTGCTTGTCCCTTGATGGCCTTGCAGTCCACATATTCAATGTTGTCTTTTGTCAATATCATGACCCACTTGGTTGTTCGTCCTATGAGAGTGACTTTAGCAAGCAGGTACTTGAGAGGATCTATCTTTGCAATTAGCTTAATTTGATAAGCCATCATATAGTGTCTGAATTTTTGAGCTACAAAAACAACTTCTAGAGAAGATTTTTCAATAGGAGTATAGTTTAGCTCATGTCCCACCATAGTTTTTTTGATATAATATATTGCTCTCTCTATTCTATTTTCATCATGTTGAGCTAATAGAGTATCAAGATCTATTGTTGTTGTTGAAATATATAGGATTAGTGGTTTTCCTCGGATTGGCGACATCAAAAATGGTGGCATGAGTAAGTATTCTTTGATTTTTTTAAATTCCTAGTAGCATTTGTCATCCCATTTGTATACTACCCCCTTATGGAGTAGATGAGAGTATGGGATTTGTTTATTTGCAAGTTGTGCTATGAATCTGTGGATGGACTAGAGCCTACCTTGTAGACCTCTCAACCGCTTTAGTGTCCTGGGTGCTTCTATATTGAGGATCGCCTTGACTTTGGTGGGATCCACCTCGATTCCTCTCATTGATACTATATATCCTAGGAGATTTCCTGATTGCACCCCAAAGATGCATTTCTTTGGGTTTGATGATGGTTTTTTCTGCACAACAACAACTCAAACAGAATATAATATCCTATCTCTCTTGAAAGGTAAATCTCTATCAGAAAAGAGATAACCCCAAGGTCTCTAATGTGAGGTCTTGACAATGCAACAAAACACTCAGTGATAAACATGAAAATGTTGGTAATAACAAGGGGTCTTACAAATGAACAATATTGGAAGTGTAATTTCATCAGATGCAACAATATGGTGATGCTTTTAATCCTAAAACTAACTCAAATTCAAAACAAACAAAAAAAGAGATAAGGGTTTCAGAGAGATTTTAAACTAACCCCTATGATCAATCACAACAATGATGAATGTTGCAAATGGATAGATCCCCAATAAAACCAATCTCTTCTTGATCAAGGACAAGCCCACAACTCCGCAAAAATGGTGCAATCTTCTAAGGAAACTGAAGATTTTTAGACTATGAGAATTCATCCACATACCCAATAAACGACGCAATGTAAACAAGTATCCACAGTTGAACTTAGCACAAAATAAGGCCCAGACTAACTTTACATAGAAACTTACAATAAGAAAACTACTAAAAGTATGGACTAAAGATCGATCAACATCATTAACATTTCGCCATTGACATGAAAGAACTAAAAACAAACATCTAACATTGAGAATTGAGAACAAGAAACCATAAAATGTCAAAGATAAATAAAAAGTTTTCCAAATCAACAACTTAGTTGCATTACTTCTCCAGCATTACATAACAATTTCTAGTCTCTCTCCTCTCCTACAGCTAATTTCTGAAATCTACTTGCCAATTCTGGCTTTGTACAGCTTCTAATAAGCTCTTCTAACCCAGTCTAACCTCTTACAAATGAGAAGGCACTAGCCTTTTATTTATAGAAAATTACATTTTGAATCAATGGCTAGGATTTAATTCATCCAATGGCATAAATTACACTTGTAGAAGCATCCAACTATTACATTTAATTTCAGAGCTCATGGTATATCATCATCCAATCAATTGCATTCAGTTGCATTATGGCCCAAATGACATCAATTTTGAGAAAATCCTCATTGGAGAATAAATATAACTTCACATGTTTTTCCTTGTTAAATGCACCTCTCCAATTGGTATACAGCTGGTGGCACGGATTCTTATGCAGGCCCCACTTTAATATTTGATTTGAACTTTTCTAGATTTTCCCTCTTGGCACGAATCCATATGCAAGTCCTCCTTCTGATTTCTTTAATCCTAAAAAATAGATACCATCATTAGTAGCTCACATGTTAAAAAATCCAATCCAAATTAAAATTAAATTTTTCATTTTCGAAAAATTTTCATTTTGAAAATAAATGCATTTCGGGAAAAATTTCCATTAAAAATAAAAGTCATTTTAATTTATTTTTAGATTTTTGGCAAATTTCGAGATTTTGAGGTGAAAGTTTCCATTTTGGAAATTTTCGGGTTTTGAGGGGTTCTGGAAATTTTTGAAAAAGGAAATTTCAAGATTTTGAGTGCCCGAAGGAATTTCGGGGATTTCCGCCCAGGGAGGAATATCCTGAAATTCCAAGCAAGGTCAAAATCCCTTAAACCTCATAACTTTTTTTCTAGAAGAAATTTTCAAAAAGTTCAAAAAGTAACTTGGCCTAATTTTTCATCCTCTATCCATTGGTGCAAAAATATTTACACATAACATTGAAAATTCACTTCAAAAAATCCCCATTTCAAATTTCCAGGACAAGCGAAGAGTCCCCAGAGCCTCAAGATATTGCCTTCATCAAACCAAGTCTTGAATTAATCCCAAAATAACCTCCCAAGAAGAGCAAAACTAAAAATTGACAAAGCCAAGGTGTAGAGATGAAAAAGAAAAAAGAGTGTCCCCACCTCCGGTAAGGCGTGTGTGAAAAAATTGCATAGCAAGGTTGAGGTAGACCTTATACTTTTCCAATCTATCAAAAATGGAGCTCAAGGCTGATATGTGGTCTCGCCTCTTTCTGGATTTAGCCAATATGTCATCTACGTAGTCTTCCACTGTCTTATGAATCATGTCATGAAAGACCAGGGCCATGGCCCTTTGGTATATTGCACCTACATTCTTTAACTCGAATGGCATCATTTTCCAGCAGTAGGTCCCCCATGGACATGTGAATGCCATCTTGTGTTGGTCCTCCTTTGCTATCATAATCTGATTATATCCAAAAAAAACCGTCCATTAGTGATAGCATCTTGTGTTCGATCGTCATATCTACTATCATATCAATGTTGGGTATTGGAAAGCCATCCTTAGGAAATGCTTTGTTTAGGTCTCTAAAATTGGTGCAAATGTGGATGCCCCCAGTTGGTTTTGATACATGTACCAAGTTTGATACCCATTCTGGATAGTTGATTGAGTGGATGAAACCTGCATTCAAGAGTTTTTGCAATTTCACATTGACTAGTAAGGCTATTTGGGGATGTATCTTTCTGAGCTTTTGTTTGGTAGGTTTTTCCTCAATATATACTACCAAATGATGAACCACTATCTCTGGGTCAAGCCTAGGCATATCAACATAAGTCCATGCAAATTTCACTTTTCTTTCTTTTAAGAATGCAGCCAAAACTTCTTGTTCTTCCGTGAGAAGTGACTCAATGTAGAAGGTCATGTGTGGTAGCTCCTCTATTCCCAAGTTGACAGGATTACATTGCTCTACCAGGACTACCAATTTTTCCTGATGGATTGTAGTGAGGGGAAGATTGAATCCTTCATCCTCTAGTGCCTCAAAGAGGTTTTCACCATTAGATGCATCCTTTATTTTTACTATTTTATGGTCAGAGAGTGCCACAATTTGGTTTGCACCCAGGGACCTTGAGATTATTCTTAGTTGTTCACTTTTGCGACTGAAAGATTCAATCATTTCCTCGTAATAGGCCTGAGTGTCCACTGTGATTTCAAATCCAACCTTATGATCTCCACATGGTACTGTATCCCATAGTCCCATGAATTCTGAGAGTGCCTCATCATTTTTGAATGTGTCTAGAATTGGTGGCCCTTATTGGTCGTAATCGATGAGTTGGGGGTAGATGAAGTTGGTGTCATGGCTTTGGTGGTCTGACTGGAAGGATAAGGTACTAATCATGAGTAAGGAGGAGTCTTCAAAAAGCATGGGTAGGACAGTTATGGTATCCTCGTCATCGCTACTACAGACATCAGTTATGTCAAAGGTAAAGTTATCTGTGACTTGACCTATGGACATGGGTAATTGGAGGGCGATTTCTAATAGCTGAGGAGGAGTCTTGACTACGTTAACTAGGGGACCTCAGCCATGTATGGTTATACTCAAAGGGGTACACCCAGGGCCAAGATTTTTCATTCATCTCTCAACAATGATGGGTTTCAGTCGGCCATTATTGTTCCTTCCAAGGCTTTCATTTCTATTGTAGCCCATAGCAAGCATCATTTATAATCCTTTTCTTCTTTCACCCATGGGAAGATTAGGGGTGGGTCTTTCATCAACAACTTCCCAACTTACATCCCCCCAACATTGGAATCTAGAAGGGTTTGCCCTAAAAGTGTGAGAAGATGTTTTAGCTGGTTGGGGTTTCCCATGTGACCTAGGAGATTGAGGTAACTCTCCTACGACAAAATCATTCTTCTTCATTTTGTATTCCCCAAACCCATTGTCTTGGATCATGAGTTTAATGTCAGATATGTTAGGAATGGAGGGTGTATTTGTCCCAGAAGTGGAGGTGATGTTGGATGGTTCTATATATGAAGTTGAGGGGCCCTCATCATTCTTCAAGACCTGGGGAACTTTGTATAACTTGGCTTCCAGATTCTTGAAATACGCGAAGGGTTTAGGATCATGATGAATTGTGACCTCTTCATTTTGGTATGAGAATTTAATGCATTGGTGGAATGTTGAGGTGAGTGCCTTCATCCCATGGATCCATGGGGATCCCAAGAGGATATTGTAGGGAAAATCAAGATCGAGGACCCGACATGTGGTCTCCATAGTAGCTGGTCCCATTTGGATTGGGAGCTTGATAGTGCCCGAAGACGCTCTTTCCTAGTCATCATATGCTCTGATTGTAATGCCTTTTTCTTTCTCAATGGAATCTTCAGAGATTCCTAGATTCTTTATGAGCTTTAGTGAATAAATGTTGAGGCCCGCACCTCCATCCACCAAGACCGTTTTGACCTTACATTTGTGAACCAAGACTGCAAGGTGTAACACACGGTTGTGAGATGGCTGGGCAAGGAACTCTTCATTGAAAAATGTGAGGAGATTCAGAATGGTAATGTTACTGACCATAGCTTGGAATTTCTATGTATCAAGGTTAGCCATGACAGTGGCTGAAGCCAATGCTTCCTCAAGTATTTCTCTATGGGCAGCTGAAATATTCAGTAACTCCATGATGGAGATTTGAGCATGGGTTCTTTTTAATTGGTCAAGGATTTTGTAACCATTAGGGATGGATTTTGAGGTGGTGCTCTTAGATGGTTGTGATGCCCCGACAATACTGACCTTGTCGTTGCATGTGGTGACTCCACAATCGGTGTTGGCTCCCTTGATGCTAACAATAGTGACCAATTCATCAAGGCATGCAAAAATTCCTTCATATACATGGTTCACTTTGCCAAAATTTTTCTTACCTTTATCGTTTCCTTGATTGTGGTTGGGCATCCGATTCGTGTATATTTTCAGATCTTGATTGCTAGCCAGTTGCTCAATATTTATGATTTTATCATCAATGAGATCTTGGATGATATTTTTCAACTTCATGCATTTGGTAGTTGTATGTCCCATGAGTTTATGATAATCAAAAAGGATATTTTCATTGTACCAAGGTGGCTTCACCTACGGTTCATTGTAATTATCATGAGTGGGGACCTTGATGAGGCTTTCATTGACCAATTTTTTCATGATGGATTCAATTGACTCCCCAAGGGTTGTGAATTTCCATTTGGGGGGATACTTTTTTTGTGGAGGTGGTCCTCCTCGATTATTGAGATTATTGATCTAATTGTGGGGTGATTGTTGGTTTACCAAATTTTCTTGCATTTTGTTCTGATTATTGTTTTGTGGTTGATGATGATGCATTTGATTAGTTTTCTTGGGAGCACTGATGACAACCTTGGCATCCACCACTCCATCGTTGGTGGCATTTTGGTTCTTCACCCATGTGCAAGGTTTATCATTGTAGCTGGTGGATGGGTGGCTATCTTGATGTTTAGGATAGGTATGTGTGCCCCCTTGTGTGACAAGAGCCCATTCAATATTAAGCACCTTGGGGATCAATTGATCGTATGTGGTGATGTACTAAATTTTAAGATAGAATTCCAAGGTCTTGTCTATATTGGCAATGATGGTACAAACTTGTTCTTCCTCTGGCATAAACCCACTTGCTTCGATTGGCCTTAGCTCACCATTGTTAGAGAAAAGCGGCGAATGATTTCCCCCTTCCTTTCTTGAGTTCCGAAGTTCCTCTAAACTAACATCCACACAAATGTTGAATGCATCTTTGATTTCTTGGAATATTTTGATGCTAGTAGGCAGACAAGAGAACCACTCCATAGCGACACTAGGAAATCTCCAAGGAAATAGTTGTATTAGATATGTGTCGTCGTATGTGAATTCCATACAATGTACTTGGAACTCCTTGATGTGATCCTCAAGAATTCCTATCCCACTATATTTGTCAAATTTGTGGATTTTGAATCCCTTCGAGAATGGTACCATTGCCAAGCTTCTGTCAAACAGATAGGGACATAAATTTTTGGGTGTCCTTATTGTCTTTCCTTATTGAAGATCAAGTACTTGCTGTGAGAGTAGTTTGATTTGTGTCATCACATCACCTTGTGGATTAGGAGGTGGGGTGAACATGTTCTGATGTGTTTGATTGATGGGTGGGATTTTGGTGGGGTTTTGTTGCAAATTTTGTTGTGTGAGTAATGCCTATGTTTGCTATTGAGCCAACAACGCTTGTTGTTGGTCACGTTGTTGTTGTGCCAAAAAAGCTTGGTGTTGGGCCTCTTGTTGTTGTATTTGATAATCTTGCAAGGCTTGTTGATATGCCTCTTGCTAGCCTACTTGCAATTGCGCCTGGTATTGTTCTTGTGCTTGCACTTGTTGGGCTCGAAATTGGGCTCGGGCTTGAGCATGTGCTTGTTGGATTGCTTGTGCAATTTGAGCAGCCTATGCGGCTTGGCCTACTTGAGTTGCTTGTGTAGCTTGGGTGACTTGTTCTTGTTGTAGTAAGGCTTGGACTTGTGTAGCCTAATGTGCCTGTTGCGCTTGTTGTGCTGCCAATTGGGCTTGTGATTGTTCAGCAACTAGTTGTGTGGCTTGTTGATTTTGGAGTGCCTTTTGTTGGGTAGTTTTCCGAGTAGCTTGCAACATGATGGTGAATGAATTGGCCATGTTGTGTTTTGGCAGTAATGGCGGTGGATTGGGAAGGATGTTGACCATTGTGATAAGTTAAATGGTTGTGTTGATGATCAGGGTTTGAGATTTGTATGGTGCAATCGAGATGCTTGATCCTTGGGAAACCATGCTTTGGGATGTAGTGGATGTGTTGACTGTTGAGGTTGCTTGGATGGTTGCCATTTTTTGTTGCGATATTGATGGCAAGGCAGGTGAATTTGATATGGTTCTTTGATTTGATTGATTTATGGTGGGTAGAGGGGGAAATCCCAACCCAAGGGGTGATGCGGATGCAAGTGGTATGGGTGGAAATGGTGGAAAGATGAGTAGTGCAATCCCTTGAAGTGATGATGAGGGATAAAGGATTCCCCCTACTCCAAACAAGTCACCTTCTCCTTGTGGGGTGGGCAGAGAGGTTTGTGCATCTAGAGGATAGCTTGGCATTGCATGATAAGAGGTTGGATTAGTGGAATCATGGAATGTAAGAGGGACATATGGGTGTAATGGATTTACCTAGATGGATTGATCCGGTGTGGTTTTTTCATTCAACCCTCGATTGTTCACAAGGGGATGTTTTTGGAGCTCTTGAAGCACAACACTTCCCTTGTTAACAATTGGCGGGGTAGAAACAATGGATGTTATGATTTACAAGATGTCCTGAGTGACACTTTGAAGCGGAAGTGTGGATGAGATTGAGGGCATGATCCCAAGAGGTCTTTCCACAATAGTGCTTACATCAAAGTCTGAAGGGATTTTAGCCCCTTCTTTTGCTAACTCAAGCATGTATTAGGAGGGATATAGCCTCATTATGGAATTGACAATTCAATGATTCTCAAGGTTTCACACCATCTATAGGATTTATTCTTGTGTCATCCTGTTGTCGGTGATGTCCTCTACATGACCATCCTCTTGAGGATTTTGTGATGATAGAGGAAAATTTCTTGGGGAATTGCTTGATCCAACAGGATTCATTTCGGGAGCAGTTTGACTTAGATGACTTGAAGTTGATGTTTCCTTGGTGATTTCCATATTCTTCTTGTGTTGAGATCTTGTTTGCACCATAAAATAGAGATCAATTAATCTAACTTTATTTACAGGAAGAGAAGAACTAGTATAGACTAAGGATCAAAGTGGTGATGAAAATGAAAGATGAATGATACAGATGATGAAAAATCTTGAAGAACCTTGGGAGATGCTAAAATTTAGGGCTTGATTTGATTGGATTTTGATTGAGGATAATTTGACTAAGTGTGTTAAGTCAAACAAAGTGATTTTGGATAATGAAATTGTAAACCCTGGGAAGTTGTGTTATCCTAGAGTAAACTCATACACAGGAGGATAATTTGACTAAGTGTGTTAAGTCAAACAAGATGATGAACTCCTAGACCCAAAGATGTTTTTATCAAGAGGTAAATTCATTCATAAGGATTGATAATTTGACTAAGTGTGTTAAGTCAAATAAGATGATTTTGATCTTACCTAGAAGTTTATAATGGATGATACTTTCAAAGTTCCCAAGAGTTTGTTGGTGAGGTGATTTTTGATTTTGATGGTTGAGAGATGGGTGAGAATGATGATTTTGATCCTAGATTTGACCTCAATAAAATTCCTTCTTACAAGACCTCGGTTTTGAAGAACATGCCATACTTCCTATGTGAGAAAAGAAAACCTTTGAAATAGATTAGGATTTTGCTGATAATAAAACTCATACAAGTTAGGGTTGTTTCTTGAATATTTCTTGTAGAAGTTGTAAACCAACCTTTCTCTTACCTCGTGAAGCCTTGAAAGACATTCTTCATGGTCCTTTGGACTAATCTTTTTGAATTTGGGCTTGCAAATTTTGATTTTGTGGGAAATTGTTGGATGTTGTGGTTGTGTTGCTAATATGTGGTTTTCATTGATGTCAACACTATTAGCATTTTAATCTACTTAAGGTTGTATATGTCGAAGAGATTGAGAAAATTGTAAAAATATAGTACAGACAACCAGTGGAGCTATGAAGGTCGGAATGTTGGAAAGCTCCATGTGTTGAAGATCTGAAGATGCACTTCAAAGGATTTGTTGTTGAACCTTTCTAGTATGTTTTCCAAAAGTTTCAGAGGTGCGCATAAAATTTTGTGGAAGTTATGAAGATATGTGTGCCTATAGTTATTTAGTTTTTGTAGATGTTCTTAGTTGAAGTAGATGGAATTATGGTAATTTCATGTGTTGTTTGTGTACCTATGACGTTCATGGATGAGTCTAGATCGTACTCTATCCTTTTTGTATTTCCGTAGTGATTGAAGTGTTTGTGATCGGAGAGTTTTCCGATATGTGCCCGAGTGTTCATGTTCTTGGCTGACATTGTGGTATTAGCGTGTTGCGGATCCATGAGGATTAATATTTTATTGTTTATCATGTTTGGAGATTTTTGTTTGGGTCCTCACTATGTTATGCTTCCCGACTTATGTTGGTGCATGTTATAATTTATTCATGTATCAAGGCTGACAGTTGTAATTTATTCTTTACTTGTGGCTGACTGAATAGTGGTTGTAAATCCGTGTAGCAGATATATATATATTAGATTTTTTTTCTCACTCAGGTGTGAGTGCTCAAGTGTACATGTGATGTACAAGTGCGAATAAAGGTTAGATCATTCAAAGCAGAGTGTGGAAGAGTTTGAGTAGAGGGTGGAAGAGTTTGAAGAATTTTTGTGTGCCTAACTGGAACTGTAATCAGGCTTTTGGAGAAGCTATTTTCTCAGTTCAAATTCATCAGATGGATTTAATCCGATTACTATATATAAGGTAGTGAGCCTTCCCTTTGAGAAGTGTGCTCTAGGTAGTGCACCTAAATGCAAGTGCATTCTCTTTTTTATTCTTCATTATTTTTCTAATAGGGTATAATCTTGTGGACTAACATCCACCATGGTTTTTACCCTAATAGGGTTTCCACGTATAAAATATTGGTGTTCATGTGTCTCTAATGTGTTGCTAATTTTATGCTTGCACTGTTAATTATCTGATATGCTATATAAGGTTGGTTAATGTTGTATAAGTTTTTTTTTTGTAACAACTTATTTAGCCCCCCCTCTTAGTTGTCTATCCTTGTTTTTCCAACAATTGGTATCAGAGCTAGTTCCTCTGAAAGAAGCTTAACAGCTTGAGGTGATCCTATATGGCATCATTTAAGAAGGATAGTCCTAGATTTGATGGTACAAACTACTCTCTATTGAAAGTCAGGATGGAATGTCATTTGAGGTGCATTGGTGAACCTTTCTAGCAGATGACACAAATTGCATATAATATTCCTCAAAATGGTCCCTCCTCTGAAGATGAGATCAAGCAAGCAGAAATTAATACCAGGGCAGTAGAAACACTGGTGAGTGATTTGACAGATTCAGAAATGACAAATGTGATGGGATTGAAGACTGCATACCGGATTTGGAAAAAGTTGGAAACATTGTATGAAGGAGATGCATTAGTGAAAAGTGCTAAGCTACAAAGTCTAAAAGGAAAATGGGAGAGCTTGAAGATGAGTGAAGATGAGAACATATTTTCCTTCTTGCATAAGATAAATGAATTGGTGATGGACATTAGATGTGTTGGTGGAAATTTGGATGATGATGAAATTGTGGCTAAGATACTTAGATCTATGCCTCCTTCCTACAAGACAAAAGGTCATGTTATTGATGAACTCAGGATAGGGACAAATATTACAAAAGACATGCTAATTAAAAAACTTGCTGCATTTGAATTAAGTGAATTCGGTGAGTCTGCTCCTAAGAATGAATCTAATTTCAAGGCTACTATATCCAGGAAAAAGAGATATGATTCAGGGGAGATTTCCCAAAGAAAATTCAGATATGAAGATGAGATGAAATGGATTGAAGATGAAGAAAGGTAATTGGAAGAACTGGAAGCATTGATTGTGAAAAGAGAATCAAGAGGTCATAGTAAGTAAAAAGGAAAGTTACGTATTAAATATTTTTCTTGCAGTAAGATAGTTCATTTTTCTTCTAGATGTCCTGAAATAGTTTCAAAGTATAAACCTGAGAACACTAGATTTCAAAGAAAGTGTTATTATGCTAAAGAAGGTATTAATGATGAAGAATTAGATAAAGAAACTGGAAATTAAGATGAATGGGTATTTATTGCTATCAAAGAAAATGGTGAGGTGTCCACTGAATCTGCTATTAATGAAAATGATGAGAAAGCTCTTGCAGCCAAAGTTGAAGATAAAGATGAGTGGGTAATTGACAACAAATGCTCACATCATATGATTGGTGACAAAAGAAAATTTGTAAGTTTGGAAAACTATGATGGTGGTGTTGTGAGGTTTGGTGACAACACTTCTGGTGTGATTTGTGTTAGAGGCAATATTTCTTTTGGAGGTAAGCACAATACTGATGATGTTCTTTATATAGAAGGATTAAAGTATAACTTGTTGAGTTTTGGACAAATGGTAGACAAAGGATAAAATCTACAGTTCAAGAATGGTAAGTGCAGAATAATGGGAAGTTCAGGAAATATGATTTCTTTAGGAACAAACACAAAAGGTAATATCTTTCATGTAAGTGTTGCTAGTGAAAGTTGTTTGATTGCTCAAATTTACGTAAGATGGTTATGGCATAGGAGGTTATGTCATTTGAACTTTGATAACATTGTCAATATAATCTCTACTCAAGTAGTCAGAGATTTACCTAAGTTAGTGAAGCCTACTAACACTATGTGCAAGGAATGTCAGATGGGAAAGAAAACAAGAAATTCCATCTGGAGCAAACAATACAGCTCTAATGGAGTATTGGATTTGATACATTCTGATCTATAGGGTGCTTCCAAAATCAAAAGCCTACAAGGTGAAATGTATTTTATGTTACTCATTGATGGTTATTCTAGAATGATATGGGTTGTTTTCTTGAGAGAAAAACATGAAGCATTAGAAAATTTCAAAAGTTTTAAAGCTATGGCAGAGAATGAGATAGGTGAAACGATCAAATGTCCAAGGTCAAATAGAGGTGGTTAATTCCCTTCATGAGAATTCAATTCTTTTTGTGAAGAGCATGGAATCCAAAGATAGTTATTTTCTCCCCGAACCCCTCAATAGAATGGAGTTGTTGAAAGAAAGAATAAAACCATTCTAGACACTACTAGAACCATGATGTTGGAAGAAAATTTTCCTCATTTATACTGGAGAGAAGTTGTAAGTATTGTTGTGTACACCATTAACAAGGTGAATGCCAACAGTAATTTTGGTAAGACACCTTTTGAGCTATGGTTTGGTTATAAGCCTACTATCAAATACTTCAAAAAAATTGGAAGCAAATGCTACATCAAGAGAGATGATGATATAGGTAATTTTGATGCTAGAAGTGATGAAGGAATCTTCCTAGGATACTCTACTAAAAACAAATATTACCAGTGCTTTAATAAAAGGTTGAAGAAAATGGTTGAAAGTGCAAATGTTAAGGTTGATGAAGACATTGGTAAATCACCTAGATCTAGTGATTATGATTTAGATGATCAACATGATGATGATGTTCAGACATGGAATCAACTTCGAATTGTTCTAGTGAACCAAGGAAATCAAGAAGCAGAAGTAAGCAAAAGTGAAGAAGAAATAACACAAGAACAAGAGGTAAGAGAAAACCTTAAAACTCCTAAGTATGTAAGACAAAATAATTCCGATAGTCAAATCATAGGAGACAAAATTAAAGGTGTGCAAAGTAGAATAAGAATTCTAGAAGAATATTTTTTAATCTCTAAAGATAAACCTAGAAATTTGAGTGAAGCATGTAGAGATGAACATTGGATGGAAGCCATGAAAGAAGAATTGTTGCAGATACAAAAGAATAATACATGGGATCTTGTTCCTAGACCTCAGAACAAAAAATTGATTGGAACCAAGTGGGTGTTCCAGAATAAGCTGAATGAACAAGGTGATGTGGTTAGAAACAAAGCAAGATTGGTTTGCAAAGGTTACTCATAGATGGAAGGTATTAATTTTGAAGAAACTCTTTATCCTGTTGCTAGAATTGAAGTTGTTAGATTATTTCTTGCTTATGCTACTTTCAAGAATTACAAAGTTTATTAAATGGATGTGAAGTTAGTATTTCTGAATGGTGAACTAGAAAAAGAAGTTTATGTTGAACAACTAGATGGATTTAATTTGACTAATGAAAATGACAGGGTATGTCGATTGAAGAAAGATCTTTATGGACTAAAGCAAGCTCCTAGAGCTTGGTATGCTAGATTGGACAATTACTTGTTGAAACTTGGATTCAATAAAGGTACTGTTGACAACAATTTGTATTTCAAGCTAGATCAGAGCAAAGAACTAATCATTGAAGTCTTTGTTGATGATATCATTTTTGAAGGTGATGAATATTTGTGTATGAATTTTTTTGATGAAATGAAAAGTGAATTTGAAATTTCAATGATAGGAGAGCTAAAATTATTCTTAGGACTACAAATTACTTAGTTAGATGGTGGACTCTTTGTATTTCAATCCAAGTATGTGAAAGAGTTACTGAATTTTTTTGGCATGAAAGATTCAAAACTAGTTGGTACACCTATGGTGATCAGATGCAAACTTACACAAAAAGATGATACTCCCAAAGAAAATCAGACAAGATACAGGTCAATTATTAGTGGATTACTCTACTTGACTCAGACCAGGCTAGATATAATGAACATTGTGTGCATGGTTGCTAATTTTCAAGCTGATCCTAAAGAGTCCCATGTGACTATATTGAAAAGAATATTCAAATATCTAAAAGGGATAGTTGATCTTGGTCTTTGGTATTATAAGGATGATGATCTTACTCTAAGTTCTTTTATCGATTCTGATTAGGTAGGATATGTATATGATAGGAAGTGTACCAGTGATGGTGCATTCTTATTAGGTAAGAAGCTAGTATCTTGGTTAAGTAAAAAGAAAAACTTAGTTTCATTATCTACTCCTAAGGCAGAGTACATTGTTGTTGCAAACAATTGTACCCAAGTATTATGGATGAAGCAAATGTTGAGAGATGTCAGAATTGGGTCTAAAAAAACCATTGCTATATTTTGTGACAATTCAAGTGCCATTAACATCTCTAAGAATCTAGTATTGTATTCAAAGACAAAGCATATATCCATCCAGTATCACTTCTTGAGAGACAAAGTAAGTGACAAAGAAGTCGGAATAGAGTACATATCTACCAAAGAGAAGATTGCAAATATCTTTACAAATCTATTTCCTAAGGATACTTTTGAGTACCTCAGAGGCAAGTTACGAGTGATTTCCCCTCCTAATCAGAACTAATATGTGGGTGTTTACATCATTCCATGAATTCATTTCCATATCATATTTTGGATTGATGTTGTGGTGACTGCTACTCAGGGGGAGTAGTTAGATGATTCAAAATTAAGATCAGTGCATGTGTACCTTTGCCATTGATTTCAAAGAGGGAGATAAGAAATGTGAAAGAAATTGGGAAAGAAGAGAAATGAAGGAAACACGAAAGAGTGCACAATCTCAAGGGGAGATTGTTGAAAAAGAGTTAGTTGGGTTGATGGTATTATTTTTCACATCATGTGTTTCCATCAATGCTAAAGGGGGAGATTGTTGGATGTTGTGGTTGTGTTACTGATATGTAGTTGTCATTGATGTCAACACTATTAGAATTTAAATCTACTTAAGGCTATATATGTCGAGGAGATAGAGAAAATTGTAAAAATATAATACAGGAAGCTAGTGGAGCTGTGAAGGTCAGAATTTTGGAAAGATCTATGTGTTGAAGATCTGAAGGATCCCTTCAAAGGGTTTGTTGTTGAACCCTTCTAGTATGTTTTTTGAAAGTTTCAGAGGTGTGCATTAAGTTTTGTGGAATTTATGAAGATCTGTGTGCCTACAGTTATTCAGTTTTTGTAGATGGTGTTCTTAGTTGAAGCGGATGAAATTATGGTAATTTCATGTGTTGTGCATACCTTTGATGTTCATGGATGAGTCTAGATCGTACTGTATCCTTGGTGTACATCCACAGTGATTGAAGTGTTTGTGATTCAATATTTTTCTGATATGTGCCCGAGTGTTCACGTTCTTGGCCAACATTGTGGTGTTAGCGTGTTGCGGATCCATGAGGATTAATATTTTATTGTTTAGCATCTTTGGAGATGTTTTTTTGGGTCCTCACAATATTGTGAGTCTTGACGTATGTTGGTGCACGTTATAATTTATTCATGTATCAAGGCTGACAGTTGTAATTTATTCTTTACTTGTGGCCGACTGAATAGTGGTTGTAAATCCGTGTAGTGGATACATATATTAGATTTTTTATCATTTAGGTGTGAGTGCTCAAGTGTACATGTGATTTACAAGTGCGAATAAAGGTCAGATTATTCAGAGTAGAGGGTGGAAGAGTTTGAAGAATTTTTGTGTGTTTAACTAGAATCAGGCTTTTGGAGAAGCTATTTAATATGATTATTGTATGTAAGGAAATGAGCCTTCCCTTTGAGCAGTGTGCTCTAGGAAGTGCACCTAAATGCAAGTGCATTCTCTTTTTATTCTTCATTATACTTCTAACAGGGTATAATCTTATGGACTAACATCCATCATGGTTTTTCCCCTAACAGGGTTTCCACGTATAAAATCTTGGTGTTCATGTGTCTCTAATGTGTTGCTAATTTTATGCTTGCACTACTAATTATCAGATCTATGATATAAGGTTGGTTAATGTTGTATAAGTTTTTTTTGGTAACAACTGATTCACCCCCCTCCTCTCAATTGTCTATCCTTGTTTTTCCACCAAAATTATTTGAGAGAACACATGTGTGGGGTCAATTGTCCTTATCTTTTCTTAATGAGTTCCCTTTACCACAAAGAATTTCTTGATTAAAATTTCAAACTAAATGTCTATATCTCAATTCCTTTTCATTCCACAAGGTCCATTATGTGAAAATCAAGGTTTCAAGAGCATAGTTTCCTAGGTTGACTTTAGAGAGAGAAAATTATGATTAAACCCAAGTACTTAGAAACCTCTAAGGATGAAATCCCTAGGGCAAGAAATAGCACTTAAATTCATCAAAGGTATTTGCTTCCTCAAAAGGGTTTGAAATTTTGAAGATCTTGTTGAATTTTGGTTTTCCAATGTTTTAGATCCAAGAAAAGTGTTTTGATTTGAAGAAAATGCGCAACCCTAGGATGAAGAGACAATATTTGTTGGGTTCCCACTTGGATAAAACCAGTTGCACATATTTAGTGTGGATGATTAGATGCTTGACCACACTGGCTCCCCTCCACGACACACACTTCTTGGGTCAACCAAGCATCAGTACCCATGAAACTCCCATGGCATACTTTTCATCTCTACAAAAAAACTGCATGTTACATGGGGCGGCTTCAAAGGACATGACCTTTTGCACCAACAAATAGAAAGGATTTTGGCCTTTGCTAAACGAGGGGTTTTAATGTGGGAATTTCATTCGTGGGGGACTATCCATGCGGTGAGAAACCATTTATGCCCTTCTCGCTAGAATAATCCTCGTGATTCTCAAACTTTCCTCAAGAATCCACACTTATATACCGGTTGGAAGTCGCTTGGATTTAGCGTGTTGCCAATTGGGTCGTTCCCTAGGGTGATTGATTTTTCCCACCAGGCAGGCCCTCTAAGATAAAAAAAAGTGAGCAAGCATATCCTGTAGTTCAATCAAACTTCATTGAAAAATAAAGGGAGAACACTCGCAATATGCCACACTCACACTCACAAGATTGATTCAATTTTTTAATCCCAAATGAAATGTGAAGGCAATCACTTACATAATTTAAGATCACCACAAAGACTTTTGATTCTCAAGATCACAATTAAAGCGTGAGAGAAATGCATATGTATTTTTAGTGATATTACCTTGGGTAAGTAATTACAAAACAAAGAAGCACTTGTTCATTTTAAGTCCACAAAGCAGTGATTTGATTCTTTTTAGTGCACCCAATAATGAAATATGGAATTTTCCTTGTTCAATTGTTAATCCTCAAACCAAATCTAGTAAGTTTGTCTTAAAGTTAATTTTAACCTTTTTTTTCAAAATTAAAAGCTTTTGTAATGTTCTTTTTAGGGTCCAAAATAAATTTAGTGTTTCCTAAAAGAATGAAGATAACAATTTTCTTTTTAAGAGAGATTAGGATTTCTCTAAAAGTGTTGAACAAACACTAAAGTGTTCAAAAAAACTTGGTATAATGTGAGAATGATGCCATAATGCAACCTTCAAATTCATTTTCCTCCTTGACTTAACCTACAAACTGATTAAAAGTAGGAGATATAGAGACAACAAATAAATTAGGAGCTCAAAAAGTTGAAAATCAAAAGGCACATGTCAAAATAAAATCAATTTGTACTTTTTTCTCCAACCCAGTGGTGCAGTTCATGGGTGCGGAAAAGTTTAGAAACTCTAGTGACGCAATATAGCACCACAAATTTTTGAGAGCGATGATCTGTAGTGAAACAAAGACCATGATTGCAGCTATGTTCGACGAACAACATAGTTTGCAATTTCGAAAACAGGTGGCTGAGTTTGAAATTTGAATTTTTTAGGGGGGAAGAGCTCAGTGGCTGAGTTTGGAACTTTAAGTTGTCCTATATTGTGTCACTTGATAGTCAATGACTGAGTTTCCTAGAACCTGCAAAAAAGCACAAAAAAACATAGAATTTCTTAGAAAAACGTGATTAAAACTTGAGATTCACCCTCCTTCTAGCGCCAAAATGTGAGCCCCAATCCTATACCTACACAAACATAGCAAAAAAACACACAATTAGATTCATATGCAAGCAAGAACAAGGATTCCCCATGAAATTCATCTACAATGCTCAACATAGGAAGAAAATGAAGAACAAAGCAATAAACTAAGTTAAATCCTATTTAGGCAATGCAAATCCTTAATCCCACGGGGGAATTGGTGCCAATTATGTGTAGAAATTGGCCCTTTCCTAACTCCTTTGTAAGCTTAATGATTTTATGGAGATTGATCCACTTTTTTGATGAAGAACAAGATGATTTATTGATAAAACCTGCAATAAGCTAGCTATGGTGATGGAAAATGCTCAAGAAAATGGATGAAATTACTCTAAATGTGAAGATAATAACTTTTCCCTCAAATTGTGGATGAATAATGAGAAGGTAAGCCTCTTATTTATAGATGATATTGAGAGAAGAAGAGGTAGAATGGATGAATGTGGGATCATTCAACATCCAATGGCCAAGTTCCACTTGTCAAGATGTGAATGGAGGAAGGTTGTGCACATTTTGATGAATGAGCCAATAAATGTTATTTGGTGGATTTCAATTTTGTGAAATGACTTGTTGAAGAGGGAAGGAAAATGACTTAAATGCCACTTGGTTCAATGCACAAGGACATGTAAGATGAGAGTGAATTCTTTGTTGTATCTACAAATCCACTTGGAGGTATTTTAAAACTTGGAGGAATATTCCATAAATATGCCATGTTGAGAGAAAATGCCAATTTTAATAAATCAACTAAATGCATTTTCATGTGCAAGTGGCAAAATCTAGAGAAATTTAGGAGATGGGATAAAATTAATCAGGACTTCATTAATTTAATGAGAGATTAAGTGATGTGACCATTTGATTTAAATTTTTGGATTGAGGTAAATCAATGAGAGGAAAGTGATTTTTAGTTTTAATTAAATAAAGGATTTGTTTTATTTAGTAAAGAGAGATGATGATATTAGTTAAACAAATTTTAATAAATTTAAATTAATAAAGTGACCTATAAGATTTAATCAAATAACATGAATTATTTAATTAAATAGAGATGGAGCGTTAATTAAATTAAATTGATTAATTTAATCAACATGGAAGAATGACTTAATCAGATAAATAATGATTTATTCAATTAAGGGATGAAAGTTGATGATGAGATGAGAAGGTGATTCAAGATGAAATGATGTTAGTAATCAGGATCAAGTGTTTCATTCAAGTTTCCATGTCTATAATTACATTTTATATCAAGATGATATGTTATTTATTAGTAAAGGGAAAGGTATGATTACACAACTGAAATATCAACTTGCTACTAAATTTGAAATGAAAGACCTTGGTGTAGCTAAAAAAAATCTTGGGATGGAAATTAGAAGAGATAGAGTGAATAGAAAGCTATGGATTGGCCAAAGTAAGTATGCCAATTCAAATTTACCAAGGTTTGATATGTAGGATTGTAGACCACTGTGTGTTCATGTTTTAGCTGGAACAAAGTTATCTATTTTAGACTATCCAACATCCAAATTAAAAATGGAAGACATGAACAGAGTGCCTTACTATATTTTAGTTGGAAGTTTTATGTATGCTATGGTTTGTAATAGACCAGAAATTTCAAAAGCAATGAGAGTTATTTCTAGATGCATGTCTAATCCTAGTAGAGTTCATTGGGATGCAGTTAAAAGAGTCTTTAGATATTTGCATGGTACCATGGAGTATTCCTTGTGTTATCATAATAGTATGAATTAAAATGAGATTTTCCTTGATATTCATGGATATCTAGTGTAGTATAGAAAAATGTATCTCTTTACATTTTTCACACTTCTTTGGTCCCTCCCTGCTAAAATTGGGCTTCTTTATGCCTTCTTTAGTCCTATTTTACATCCACAACCCTTATTTAATGCATTTCTTTGAGGATAATCCTGACATTCATTAAATGACCAATTATAATTTATGTTTTTATCTAGGAATCATACGCCACCTTGGGCATATGGGTCCCTCCTAGGTTTCAAGGTTTGATCCTAAATATTGCATTGACCTTAACATTTCTTCAAATTTATGTCACAATATTAGGCTATTGGGACTCATATGCCTTAACTGGCATATGAGTCTCACTTTAGCTCGGACCTATTTTGAATTCAATTCTTGGCAGGATTTTATTCTCCTAGATATGATGTCAGCTTGTAGTGTTGTAATTTCATGAAATTTGACATAAATAAGTATAAATACAAGGTTAATTCATATAATTTCTCCTAGTAATTTTATCTAAGCAATCAAGAGTACTTTCACAAGAGCATTCAAGAGTTGATTACCAAGAATTTTTTAGCATCATTTCTAGATTCAAGCATCATGTCAAAGTCTTCATGCAACATGTGTGTTTATGAACTAACATTACTGATATGGTTTTCATGATTCAAGAAAACATTTAAAGACATTATCTCATATCAAGATCAAAATTCAAGATCCACATCCATTGGATCCATTTCACACAAGTTTTCAACCTTTTTTTCAATGGTTTTGTGAGTTGCAATATTGCATTGTTTCACTCATCATTTCTTCATTTCAAGGTTTAATTATCAAAATGGGGTTTGACCAAGGAAAAGCCATATTCCCTAACACAACAAAAAATTTCTCTCTTTGTGTGTGATTGCAGATCTAGGTGATTTGGAGATTGAAGGTCCTTTGAAGATAAAATTGGAATCTTGAAGAAATTTTTCAAAGTTGTCAAGAAGTTGTCATATTCACGAAAACTCACCTATAGATCAAATTTGGACTTTTTGAACCCGAATATTAGACAAGATGAAAGCTCTAGAAGATAACCAAAGGATACAAAAGTTTTAGAAAAGAAATAGTACTAGGAATAAATCCCAACATTGGGGAATATGAGTCCCATTATACACCTTTTCGGAAATTTTCTATAGATCTTGGTTTTCCAACAATAGATTTTAGATTCAGCCCAAAAATCTTAACTAGGAAAAAATTTCCTAGTCTAGCATATCAATTGTAGTGAGCATAAAAAGTCAAATTTTCAAGGTTGTTGAACTTTTTTCTGATCTCTCAAGTCTTCCAAGTGCTTCTCTATTTATCCTTAGTTTCATAGTTTTATTTTAAGATCCATTTTCTAGGTCACATAGCTAGATTTTCATATTCCTTTCATTCCCTCCTTTCTAAGCATTTTCTTAGTGATGAACCCTTCTTAATCAAACCTAACGAAACCCCCTATTTTTCCTAGTAATACTTACCTCAATTGAATCATTGTTCAGAAGTCTCTAGGGTTTCCTTTAATGAACTAAGAGTGAAATAGGTACCCCCTAGTTCCATCTCCTAAAAGGTCAAACCCTATTTCCTATGGTTCATTTTGGTCAGGCTGACCTTTGAACCCTTTTTTTTTCCTTTGGAGTGAATTAAATTCCTAGATTTAGATTAAAGTAACTTTGCATTAGATATTTCAATATTTAATTTACATTTAGGGATTCTAAATCTTGCATTAATGGAAAAGTGCATATATACGTTGCATTTTTACATCTTGCATCATTAAATTTCATTGGAAATCTATAATTATAAATATTCAAGTCAACATACAAGTTAGAAACCTTAAAATCAACTAAAAATTTGTTGAATTTAGTGTGAAAACCCTCATATGGGACTTGTTCTCCCATCTAGGCAATTTATTCCTGGTACAAGTCTTTGATCCTAATTTCTAGGAACTTTGTGGTGACTATTTTTAGTATCTCATCCTATCAAAAACCATATCTAGGACTCATTCACCCATCTAGGTGATTTAGTCCCATACCAGACTTGAATTTTCATTTTACAACATTAAAAAATTTATTTCTATGCTTATCTTTGTCGCTATTAGATCCCTATTTCAGTATTTTGACTTTCTATTTCATTTATTTCATAAGATCTAGCTTAATTTGGATTCATTTCAAATACATATTTCAATTGTGTATAGAATTAGATTACTACACTTCTTTTTAATTTCTAGAATTAGTTCATAGTTTAATAAGATTAGATTCCATTTGGAATTCATTAGAAAAAAAAAACACCAAAAACATCAAAAGAAACAAGTAAAAAATGGTTAACCTTGGAGAAAGCATATCATTCAAACCCTTTAGTAGTGATGAATTTGACATGTTATATGAAGCCCTTGATGAATTCATCTCCCCTAGATCATCCACTATAGATTTTTAACAAGAGAATGCAAGCATAGACAATCATGACAATCATAATTATTCTTCTCTCGATACCTCTCCTATTAGTGATGAAGGTATCTTGGTGAAAGAAGATATAGTCATTGAGAATCAAGAAAGTATTTTTTTTCCTTCTCCTCCTCCCCCTTGGGAAGATATTATCACACAAGAAGATGAGATCATTTCCACTACTTTACCTAGTCTCCATTCATCTCCTGACACCTCCCCTAGGTAAGTGCACCAAGATGGTTCCCAAAAAGGGGACTTAAGTCGACAACTTTTTTCTGAAATCGGGATATACTTACCTTGGACCTGAAATTGAGGATAGTTACACTCAAAATTTTGAGATGGACCAAAAACAAGGATCAAAGTGCTCTGAGTCTACTTTCTAAACTACTAATTTATTTTTAAAATGGTTGAGATTAAGGGGTTCAAAAAAGGGACGCACACAAATTGGTGTTGTTTTGTCAGAAAAACATAACATAGCAACTCTTGTATGACCCTCGTATGGTGAACTTGTTTTTAGTATTTTTAAAATCATAATAGTCAGAAGTTAGCTAATAGTATGTAGTTGATGCATGATTTTTTTGATAATTTCTTAATGAATATTTTATTTTTTACTAATTTTTGAAGTGGACACTTCCTGAAAAAATAGAATTTTGGCCGTGCTACCCCTACAAATTTTGGAAAATGACTGATTTTTTTTTTTAAAATAATTGAAGAATGGAGTCTAGTTTCTAAAAATGTAATTTATTTGAAATTTTGATGAGCGGTTAATTTATAACAAAAAAAACACCAAACACTGCTTTTTGCCAAAAAAGAGACATACAAACAAAAGAAATTATGGATGAAAGACTTAACATTGTTAGAAGTGAAAAAAATTACATTGTTGGATAGCTAAGAGAGAATGTAACATTACCGAGATGTTCAATTTTTTTGATATTGAACCACATGTAATACTGACGGTGAGCATGAACTTCATAATGTGAAATATTATAGAATTTGCAAAAAAATGTCTCTGGTCGTTGGAAATGCCCTCGAAGCCATTGGGTTTGTATTCCAAGGCAAATGCCAATCCTAAGGCTTCGGGATTCCTAGAGAACGATATAACGCGAGCGCGTTATATCTTAGTTTTGACATTGTTTTTTGCTTCTACGAGAAACATTTCAACCAAGACATAATGCGAGCACATTATAAAACACTCGTGTTATGTCCTCCTTTATATTAAATTCCAGTCTATTGAATGTATGTTGATATATTTGTATGTTTGTATATACATTTATGCTTATATGTCATGTATGTATGCATGTATGCATGTATGCATGCTTGTATGTATGTATGTATTCCTTTATGTATCAATACATGTATATTGTATGTATGCCTATATCTATGTAAGATTCTATCTACACATGTATGTATTTATGCTTGTATGGATGTAGGATTGTATGTACATATGCATTATGCCTGTATGTATGGAAATATGTATGTATTTATGTATTTATTTAGAGGGAGGGATAATTTTAAGAGAGAGAGAGAGTTTGGAGAGAGGAGAGAGGGTGGAAGTGAGAGTTTAAGAGAGATGGAGTGGGAGAGAAGGGGTTGGAGTGAGTGGGAATTAGCTAGGTAGGGTGGGAGGGATAGAGGGAGGGAGAGAGAGAGAGGGGGGTGGGAGAGAGAGAATTGAGAGAGAAGGAGAGAGAGAGGGGAGAGATAGAGAGAAAGAGAGAGTTATGTAGGTAGGGTTCCAAAGGGAGAGACTTGAGAGTGTGAGGGGGGTGAGAGGGAGAGACTTGAGAGATAGGTAGTGAGAGGGAGTGTGAGTGAGAGACCTGAGAGAGGGAGAGGGTGTGGGAGGGAGTGACCTGATAGAGGTAGAGAAAGAGGGGGGTGGAGTGAGAGGGACTTATGTAGGTAGAGTGGGAGGGATAGATAGAGAGAGGGGAGAGAGAAAGAGAGAGTTACCTATTTAGGTTTCCAAAGGGAGAGACCTGAGAGAGAGAGGGGGTGGGAGGGAGAGAAATGAGAGAGCGGGAGAGAGAGGGAGTGGGAGAGAGTGGGAGAGAGTGTGAGGGACATAGAGAGAGATGGAAAGAGGGAGAGAGAGAGGGTGATAGGAATTGATTGAATTTGAGGTACATATAAAGAGGGAGAGGGTAGGAGAAAGGGAGGTGTTGGTTGTTTTTAATCTAACCAGGTTGATCTTCTAATCTACCTATGAAATTTCCAATTCCAATCAAGGGAAACTCGAAGGACCTAGACCACTTGATGAGGATTTTAAAGACATCCTACACTTTGGGCTCTGCAAGACCCGGGAGGGTGATCCCTTAATGTGTTTATAACCTTTTCACTATTATCATAAACAACATTAACAATAACAAATAATCTCAATCAATAGCTCAACAGAACGGGATAATACTGAATAGAATTGGTTGTTCATCAATACTATCAACCATTTGGAGTGTGAGATAATTACAACAATAATTCAAATTAAAATATATTCATTGATTTTCAATTTGTAGCAAGCTCTAGGTGAACACAAACAAATACAGAATCTCACAAATAGGTACAAATTAGATTAGTACCTTATTTCCATTGGAGGAGTCAAATTCACAAACACCTAAGGGTTTATAATAGATTCAACACACAACATATAAGATCTTCGATAATATTGCCTTACAATATCACCAATATGTACCCTAACTCAATACTACTTATCAAATCTTTGTACACAAAATATCAACCTACAATCTTATTTAAGAATTTTAATTAATTCTTTGAATTGAAGCTAAAATAAGAATTGTACACACCACAACAGTGAGATGAAAAAAATAACCCTTGATCACTTTACTCAAAATTCAAATATGCTTGTACATAGGAGAGACATGAGCTCAAATTTATCAGTTTAATTCAAATGCCAGTACTGTCATAAAACATCATATCTCCATGAATTCAAAACCTACAAAAAAATGACTCAAAACCTAACTTTCATTTTCTCTATAACTATCAGACTTTATAATTGCTCTGCAAGTTCACCTAGACTCGACCAAAATTTTTGAACTTGATAACTTGTACTTCTGGCCTTGAAATCCTTCTTATAGAAAATGAAGGAGCAGACAAGTGTCGAGCCAGAGAGCACACATGTCACCAGCCACTTAGACCGCTTTGTGACATTTCAAAAATCGATTACAACACCAACCTCCCCTGGAGAATCTTCTTGATCTAGCAGCAACAAATCTTCAAGAACTTCACGCTTAGACTGCCACCAAAACAAAACTAGAAATTGTTGTAACTACAATAGTTGATTGATTAGCTATTAGGAAATTACTCCCGATTTTACTCCTCCTTAGTTAAATATGTATTCACCCACTACTGGTATTCCTCATCACTTGGCCAATTAAAACCGATTACCTCATTTACTTTGACACTATAAGGTGTATATTTAACTATCACTTGGTTTTCCTCTCATTCGAAAGACTCAAGGAATGAACTGGTGCTAATAATTTTATCCATGCAGCTCACTAATAGATCAAAATTTTATTCATCACAAATCAAAGCAATTTGAGCTTTGATGACCCTACTAGCCCGATCCTGCCATTGCTGAAGTGACTTGATATTACCCTACTCATCAATTATGTCAGATAGCATTGTATCACTCCAGTCATCAATTTTTTTACCAATTCCTTGATCTTCCTACTCAAGTCATCTGGTAAGGCTTGAAAACCTTGCAATGATTTAACCAACACTTGAGTAGGTCTTAATGACTATGGCCTATTATTGATATCAAATCTTGAGGCCTTAAACATTACATCCAAATCATTTTCCCTAGGGATCCACTTCTGAATTAATGGTACTGCTACTTCTTGATCCCTGCCAATATTCTTTATTGCACCTAATAATAAAGAATAAGAAGAATATACACTTGACAATCTATCATCAACCTTTTCATTTAAATGCTGCAAAACAACAGTAACAATTTCCTTTTGTCTTGAAAATACCCTCTCCTCACTTACCTTCAGAGAGTCATGTAGCTCTACAATTTTTTGCATTAACTACTTCTTCATTGGATCAATAGAGCACTCTAATTCCTCCTCAATTGTCTCCAATGTGGGACTAAGGGAAGGAGTCTGACTGGGAGATCCTGGTGTGGAAACAATGGGGGAAACAAGAAGCAATGACAATGGTATGGAAGGAAATGATTTAATCACTGGAGCAATTGATGTTTCCCCAATCTTCCTGTACTTTAATATTTCTACTTCTATTTGCAGCTCAATATTCCTTTGCTGCACCTTATTATACTCCCCAATCATAAAGTTATACTTTTCCATAAGACTCTTTTTTTCAGCTTCCTCTCTCTCTGCAGTCTTTTGTGCCAATTTGGCCACATTCACAGTGAAATTTGTAGCCTTTGTGGTTGAATTCTTTGAAGCTCTCTTTATTATTAACCATCCTCTCAAATTTGGGTTAATGTAAGTTATACTTGGCTTTCTTCCTTGTGGGGCCAAATCCTATATTGCTAAGGTTTCATAATCCTCACTAAAGGTAGAGTCTTGAATTGTTGCCTTGAATTCCTCTTCTAAATTTTGGAGGGGATGTTTGGACTTCAAAATAGCATTAAAAGCCACTGCATCAGCAGTATCCCACTCAGGTAGAATCAAGACACCAGCTAGATTAACCAACTTTCTCCCTTCTTCTGGAGTGATGTTCTTGAATTCATTCATTACTTCACCGTTCACCTCATCATCATTTTCCTGATTTGACCTATCAGGCCTATGTTCTCTTCTTTTCTTGCACTTATCCTGATAATCTTCCAACTTCATCCTCCATACCAAATGCAAGAAGACTGGTGATTTCACAAAAGCATCATCATCCAAAAATTCCTTACAAGCCTCCATTCTTGCATCCTGTACACATTTTCCCTTCATATCTAGGTCTAATAAAATTAACTCAACTAGTCGTAGAGGGTAAGGCATTCCCATTTGCATATCTTGGCCAGTAAAAATAATTTCATCCACCAAGTCCCTCTGGGACTATTCAATCCTTCACCTCTTGGGGCTTGGCGATGATGGTAGTGATGAGGGACTCTTCTCAGGTAATGACTCAAGATCAATTATTTTTGTTTCCCCAAGTGTTTTGAGATGTGAGCTTGGTTGTTCATACAATTTCATTACCTGTTTTCCTTTTCTATCTATTTCTTGTTCATCACTGTTGTCATCCCTCTTTCTCCTGTAAATAGGCTTGTCATCTAGAGGTTAGTAAGTTGGCCTTTGTTTGAATGGTATTGAAGCTTGTTCATGTATACCCAAGTCCAACTCCAAATTTATTTTCTTTGTCATCCTAATACCCATGATTTCCTTGAAATTATCCATCAAAAAATCAATCTTTTTATGATAAGGATTGAATTCCATCAATAGATCATATTTTGGATCCATCTTCTGTACTATAGCCAATAGATTATCATAAGCTACCCATTTTTCTTTATTTAACTCCTACTTATTCAAATCAAATTCATTTCTAACCAGGTCCTTAGGGAAATTGAATTCATGAATGAACTTAGCACCTTTTATTCTTTGTCTAAACAATGCAAAGAAACCCTCAGGATCATAATGCCTCCTAGGACCAAACCTTAAATGGTACACTTCAAAGATCTTTCTGAAATGCACCCAACCTCCCTTTGAAATGACAAAATCAGACACCACCGTGTAGTCGGGGTAGAAAGTCCCCTTACCCTTTATATTGAGGTTATCTTCATGAATGCTTCCAATTTGCCACATAACCTCAACAAATATGATCCTTGGTGGCACATTATAAGGCAATATATGTGGGTTCCTCTGAAAACCATATACCCTCAAGAGAGTGCTTACTGGGTATGGGATAATGTCACCCCAATTGTGGCAAATCTTTAAATAAGGCCTCCTCCCCTTGGACCTGAGAAAATCATGCACCTCCTTAGGAACCTTGGGTAAATTCACCATCAATCTGGCTCTTAGTCTTGATGCAAAGCAATTGTCAAACTGTACATAGTTGGCATTCTCTCTATTGTATGAAAGTTCAGTAGTCCACACCTATATCGATAGCCTCTCTTCATTGACAAGTTGATTCAATCTCATTTTCTCAGAGAAAACTCAGCATTCTTGAACAAAAACATGTGCATAAGCATAAAGAACTAGTAAAAGTTAATTCTTGTATCATTCTGCTACAATTTCAATAACCCTTCATGTATCTTCTCAGCCAAGAAAGAAGAAAAATCATATACCATAGAGAAATTTGGGTGTTGTATCTACACCCCCATGAACATAAATGCTATAGGCATCATTGTATTAGGGCTAAAACCCAAAATTTGGAATAATGAATAAAAACTAGCTAGGAAATGCTTGGCAAAAAAATCCAGTTTGAAAGGCTCTTGGTCACTAGGGATGATATGAACACTTGAACCTCCTGCCCTAGCCAAATGAGGTGGGAGCATCTTAGCTCTAAAAAGGGACTTCATCTTCCCATATTCTTGTTTCATTCCTTAAAGCTCAATAGGGACCAAGAATATACTGGGCTCACTCAAATCAAAGACTTGTCGAAATTCCTCTCTATTAATATTCAGTAGAATCCTTCCATCGTTATCCCTAACCCCTCATGTGACAGGATCATACATTGTGGACACTGCCTTGAGAAAATAAGCATCAACAAACACATTTGGAACTACCAATTTCCCCATGTCATACATCCAACCATTTGAGAAGGGATGAGGAAATTTTCTTTGTCCAAACCATAGTCTGAACATCTCCAAACCCTTAAGTGGCACCCTAGCATCGGCTATATTAAAACAATTATACACTAACCCTGCCCCAAGGGTTTTTCCTCGCATTAGGACCAACCCCTTCTTCCTATCATTTGTTGACAACGATAATTGATCTAGGAAATCATCATACATGTTTCTATTCAAATAGTCAATCTTGCCACAATGATGTTTTAATGGTGCCATCATGAGCAAACTAGGGCTTCCTTTTATTACAGACCTTAAACAAGCTAGGGCTTCTCAAGAATACAAAATTACAAAAAAAGTACTTTACAATTTCCAACAATTTAACTCACTTATAACCCTAAAACAATTCTCAACAAACTTCCCAAAAACCACACAGCAAAATTCCTCAAATTCGGACTAAAATTCTACCAAAAGATACAAAATTCAACATATGGCTTTGTACTCATAGAAACCCTAATTCTTCACTACAACATCTCATGAATTCATCCTCGGCTTTAAGACTGCTTCGCAAAACTACCTAAATGCTTTGAGATACAATAGAACAAGGAAAATAGTCATTTTATTTCAATCAAATCATGCTAGAAAATGTCTTGTCCGCCATTAAATCTCACTCGCATGCTACACCAATGGTTCTAATCACATTTGATGCAGATTTAAATTATCCGTTCATCTTTCACTTTGGCTGGATCATCGAATGAATTCCTTTTAATCAATCTGACATGACCTCCACCGTGGAAAATGGCCCACCACCCTCTACGTCACCCAAGAAATCCACGTGTCGCCTTTCCCTTGATATCACAATCAGTAACCAGCCTGCAACATTTGATCACGCGATGGCGGAAAACTGTAGATGTTAATTATCAATGATCCTGCTCGTTCAAAATAGTTGCCAAATCTAACCTTAAACATCGAGCATCTTACCTGCTGAGATTAAAACATTTTCGTCCATTTGAAGCATGTGCATCTTACACCTATTTTAGTAACCCACCAATTAATGTATTAAAGCCAGCTGAATATATTAAAGTACTCCCAACATTCCTTCGGCTTCTCCAGATGTGACAAGTGGAACTCACCCGTGATATCAAAATCAGCCAAAACCATGTAGTAGGGTCATCATGGGATAGCGAGGAATGGCTAAGATCAAACAACCATTCCTTTACGGCCATGAAAATTCATCCCTCTACAAAATATAAAACATTTATTAAAACAAGAGGGGACATAACTAGGTCGACGAAAAATGATGACATGAAGTTGTTTTTAAAAAGGGAACATGGTCCTAGCCTAGACTTAGGAAGAAATAAAGTCTAGCAAAGGAAAATATAACGACAAATCGAAAGGGGACCAAACCTAGATGGATCATCGAGACTCAAGTTGTTTTTTAAAACCCTTCTCCAAAAATTAATGACCAAATAGATCCAATCCATGGTATAAGATAAGACATTAGGGTTTTACAAAAATACATGGTAACAATAGTAAAAACCCAACCCTAGGCTTTTCTCAAACATCATGTAGAACAAGAAACATAGGCAAGATTAAATGGAACTAGTAGAACATAAATTATAGTTCCATCAGGAGGGAGCGAGAGGTGAGATGTATATATAGAGACAAAGTGATAGGGGTTGAGGGAAAGGATAACTTTAACCCCCCCCCCCTTGGAAAAGGTGTAAAATCTTGGTGAAAATTTCCTTTTATTTGATAAAAATATTAATTTTCCTGGCGAATCTTATGCACAGTATTAAAATTTTTATAAAATCCTTGCGAATATTAATGAATAATTGGTAAAAATAATAATCACAGTGGTGAATCCTAGTGAATAATCACTAAAAATATTAATTACAATGGTAAATCTCTCCTTTAAAAATTTGCATAGTTGGTCGATGCAGTTGCCCCATATATTTTTTTGTTTTTTTTTAATATTGAAGTAGGGGCCTGGGGGCAGTAGCCACCAAAGGGGTCAAGGGACAGCACCCCTTGCGGGGGTCAAGGGGGTGGAGCCCGCTTGTGGGGGTCGAGGGGGAAACACCCCCTCATGGGGTCCAGGGACAACAAATGGTGGAGATCAAACAAATCTTTGATTGGATGTCTTTCCGGGAGCTTGGCGCAAATATTGTAGATTCCCTTCATGATTCTCTAGAATTACACAAGTGGTGTACCTGTGGCTTGGTGAACCCCAGGTGGAGTATGGAAGCCTTATCGGCATGAGTGAAAATGATCGGTGGGACACTTAGGGGTGTCCCGTCGATACAATGATGATGACATGTGTCATGAAATATTGGCAACAGTGAACAATGGAGATCAAATAGAGCTTTGATCGAACGTCTTTCTGGGAGCTTGGCATGAATATAGTAGATTCCCTTCTTGATTCTTCAGAATTACACAATATTATTGGTGAATATTATTAATATTTTTAATTACTATATAAATTACTAGAAAATTAGTGCCAATGATGCATCATTTGCATGGCAAATTAATCGAGACGAAATTATTTTTTTGTAAAAATGTCGCAATTCAGTTTTCATTTTAGCTTGTACTATTCGCCATTTTTGGAGCTCTCGATTTCTATTATTCACCAATTGGCGTAGATTCTCCACTAAATGTTTCCCTGGTTGAGGGTATAGGGTTGAGGGATGACTTATAGGGTTGATGGTTTCTAGGGTATTAGGGTTTAAGGGTTGAGGGTTGAGGGAATAGGGCCAATGGTAGAGAGTATTGGGTTGAGGGTATATGGTAGAAGGTTTAAGGGTTTATGTTTGAAGGGTTTAGGGTTAATGGTTTAGGGTTAATGGTTTAGGGTTGAGGGTAGAGGGTTTAGGGTATAGGTTTGAGCGTATGTGGTTGAAGGATGAGGTTCAGGGTCCAATGTAAAGGGTAGAGGGTATAGGGGTTGAGGGTTTAGGGTTTAAGGATTGAGGGTTGAGGGATTAAGGGTTGAGGGTTGAGAATTGAGGGTTGAGGGTTTAATGTATAGGGTAGAGAGTAGAGCGTAGAGCATTTAAGGGTTTAGGGTTTAAGGGTTGAGGGTTGAGGGTTGACGATTGAGGGTTTAAGGTTCAGGTTTGAGGATTGAGGGTATAGGGTATAGGGTTGAGGTATTAGGGTTGAGGGTCCAATGTATAGGGTAGAGGCTATAAGGGTTGATGGATTAGGGTTAAGGGGTTGAGGGTAGAGGATTAAAGGTTTAAGGGTTAAGGGATTAAGGGTTGAGGGTTTATGGATTATGGTAGAGAGTTTTCTTGGATTTAAGGGTGTAAGGGTTGAGGGATTAGGAGTTAGAGTAGAGGGTATTGGGTATTGGGTTGAGGGTTGAGGTTTGAGGGTTGAGGGTTGAGGGTTGAGGGTTGAGGGTTGAGGGTAGAGGGTAGAGGGTAGAGGGTTTAAGAATTTAGGATTTAAGGGTTGAGGGTTGAGGGTTGAGGGTTGAGGTTTGATGGTTTAGGGTTGAGTGTTGAAGGGTTGAAGGGTTTAGGGTTGATGGATTAGGTATAGAGGGAGGGATGGATGGATAGAGAGAAGGGGAGAAGAGGAGGGAGGGACATAGATATATGAGGGTTGAGAATCCAATATATAGGGTAGAGGGTTGAGAAAATATCGTATAGGGTTGAAAACCTGTAGGGTTGAGGGTATAAGGTTGATGGATTAGGGTTGTGGGTACATATGGTTGAAGGATTGGTGTTAAGAGTCCAATGTATAGGGTAGATTGTATCGGGGTTGAGGGTTTAGGGTTTGAGGGTTGAGGATTGATGGATTAGGGTTGAGGGTTGAGAATTGAGGGTTGGGTGTTTAATGTAAAGGGTAGAAGGTAGAGGGTTTAAGGGTTGAGGGTTGATGGTGGATGATTGAGGGTATAGGGTTGGGGGGATTAGGATTGAGGGTCCAATACATATGGTAGAGGGATTAGGGTAGATAGTTTACTAAGTGGGTTTAAGGTTTGAGGTATTAGGGTTGAGGGTAGAGGGTATAGGATTGAGGGTAGAGGGTAGAGGGTAGAGGGTAGAGGGTTTAATGGATGAGGGTTTAGGGTTTAGCGTTGAGTTTTTAAGGGTTTATAGGGAATATGGTAGAGGGTTGAAGGTTTAAGTGTTGAGGGTTTAGGGTTGAGGGTAGAGGATTGAGGGTATAGGGTTGGAGGATTAGGGTTGAGGGTCCAATGTATAGGGTAGAGGGTATATGGATTAAGGGATTAGTGTTTAAGGGTTGAGGGATTAAGGGTCAAGAGGGTGGATGGATTAGGGTAGAGAGTTTACTAGGTGGGTTTAGGGGTTTAAGTGTTGGCAGATTAGGGTTGAGGGTAGAGGGTAGAGGGTAAAGGGTAGAGGGTTTAAGGGTTAGGGTTTAAGGGTTAAGGGTTTAGGGTCAAGGGATTAAGAGGATCTAGGGTAGAGGGTAGATGGTAGAGGGTTTAAGGTTTGAGGTTTTCAGGTTTAGGGTAGAGGATTGAGGGTATAGGGTTAGGAGACTAGCATTGACGGTCCAATGTATAGAGTAGAGGGTATAGGGGTTGAGGGAATAGGGTATAAGGGTTGAGGGATTAAGAGGGTATAGGGGTTGAGGGATTAGAGTTTAAGGGTTGAGGGTTGAGGGTTTAGGGATTAAGAGGGTATATGGGTTGAGTGATTAGGGTTTAAGGGTTGAGGGTTGAGGGATTAAGAGTATAGGGTTTGAAGGTTGAGGGATTAAGAGGGTATAAGGGTTGAGGTTAACTATTAACCCTCTACCCTCTATCTCTCTCTCCCTCTCTCCCAATCTTGTTCACTCCTATCTCTCTTCCCTCTATCCTTAACCCTTAACCCTTTAAACCCTTAACCCTTTAACCCTTAACCCTTTAAACCCTTAACCCTTAAACCATTAACTCTAAAGCCTCTACCCTTTAAACCCTTAACCCTTAACCCTTTAAACCCTTTAAAACCTTAACCCTCTACCCTCTATCTCTCTCCCACTCCGTCTCTCTCCCCTCTATCCTTAACCCTTAACCCTTTAAACCCTTAACCCTTAAACCGTTAACCCTTAACCCTTTAAACCCTTAACAATGTAAATAATGTGAAAAAGGTCACATGAAGGTCATATGTAATGTATTCAAAGTCTCAAAGAGGTAATTAGGTGATTAGAGAAGTGATATAAAGCATGCAAGGTAGAGAAAAACAAAGATCTTTTGTATTCTTGAATATTTACAATCAATAAAGTTCCTATTTTAGTGATTTTATGAGTTTTTTCAGGTTGTTCATTAACTTTTAGAGCTTGCATAGTAGTTTAAGGTAGAATAGTGAATTATCTTTCATTTGAATCTATTTAGGAGGGTATCCATTGAGTTTATCATTAGTTTGAAGTGACTTTTCTCAACTCGTTCTAAAAACCCTCAAGATTGAGGTTTTTAGAGTCTAGATAACCAATAATGACTACTCCACCCAATTTGATAGTTTAGATCAGTGGAGTAAGTTAGTATAAGGATGTTTTAGGTGTTTGTGTGTTTATCTATGTAGAGGAATTCAAGAAACTAAGGTGGAGTTGTTGCTACAAGGTTTTATGATGAATTTCCAAGTGAAAAGTGTGGCTTCAAGTGGTGTTTTGAGGAAAACTTCTCAAATGAATTCACAAAAAAATGACTGATTTAGATAGCTATTATTGAGTTACAACACATACTTCAAAATCAATAGTGATTGTATTGGAACATGTGCATCAAAAATGACTTTCTTTGTTGTCCTCATTAGGCTCACTAGGCCTAATTTACAAAGGAACATACTTTTAAACATTCAATAACCCCTTGAACTTGTTGGGGAAGAAATTATCATGTATCCAAACCCTTAGATCCATAATTTTTCTCAGGAGAAACTCACTCCACCATGCCAAACTACAAAACCCTTATTTTATGCTAGTATGAGGAGGGTTAATTGAAAGGAGTGATTCCACAACTTACCAAAACATGCCACCACCTAAAAGCTTATAAAAATCACCTACAAAAACTCAAAAGACAATCATCCAACCTCTACATGCAATATTTTATCAAACCCTAGGGTGAAACCTCATTTTTCATGTCTTTTTCCATGAAAATCTACAGGGGCAGAAACACAAACCCCATAAAACTTATTCCATTTCAATTAGAAACTTCTCATCTGATCCTATAGGATCATGTTGGGCCCCTCTACAAAAACATCTCTCGTTTCTGGCTATCTCGAAGTGGTTTTCCTATGGCGGAAGATTTTCATTTGATGGAAAAAACATCTTTTGCAAGCAGTGCAAAGTTGTAAAGTGGTGCAACTTTCGTAATGCAACTCATGTGACCAACAGGACTATTCCAAAACATTAGAATAGGTATGTTTATGCTAGGAATGGTTTTCTTTTTCACCCAAACAAACATAATCGCTCTGAGGTACATTCAACCAGATCGATCCCTTAAGAGTCCAAAGTGATAAATGGCTGCAGACTTTAGCATGCTGTTACTCAAATAGTGTGATGCTTAGAAACTTCTCATCTAATCCTATAGGATCATGTTGGGCCCCTCTACAAAAAACTCTCTTGGCTTTGGCTATCTCGGAGTGGTTTTCCCAAGGCAGTGGATTTTCACTTGATTGAAAAAATTTCAAATGCAAGTAGTGCAAAGTGGAAAAGTGGTGCAACTTTCATTCTGTAACTTGTGTGACCAAGTGGAATATTCCAACGCATCCGAATAGGTATGTTTACACTATTCATGGTCCTATTTTGCACCCAAACATGCAGAATCACTCTAACGTATGTTCAGTCAGATCTATCCCTTAAGGCTCCAAAGTGCAAAATGGCTGCAAAATTCAGCATGCAATTACTCGAATACCATGACACTTAGAAAATTTATGTCTGATCCTACAAGATCATGTTGGGCCCCTCTACAAAAAATCTCTCGGTTTTGGCCATCTCAGAGTGGTTTTCCCATGGGGACGAATTTTCACGTGATAGAAAAAGCATCAAATGCAAGCAGTGCAAAGTTGTAAAGTGGTGCAACTTTCATTCTGAAACTTGTGTGACCAAGTGGACTATTCTAGCACATCCGAATAGGTATTTTTATGCTAGGAATGGTCCCCTTTCACACCCAAACATGCATAATCGCTCTGAGATACGTTCAACCAGATCGATCCCTTAAGAGTCCAAAGTGCTAAATGGCTGCAAACTTCTATATGTTTTCACTTGGATACCATGATGCTTAGAAACTTCATGTCTAATCCTATAGTATCATGCTAGTCTCCTATACAAAAACCTCTCTCATTTTTGGCTATCTCGAAGGGGTTTTCCTGTGGCGACAAAATTTCACTTGATGGAAAAAGTGTTCAATGCAAGTAGTGCAAAGTTGTCAAGTGGTCCAACTTTCATTTTGAAACTCATGTGACCAAGAGGACTATTCCAATGCATCTGAATAGGTATTTTTATGTTAGGCATAGTCCTTTTTTGTACTCGAACATGTGGAATCACTCTGAGCTACGTTCCACTAGATTGATCCCTTAAGCATCCAAAGTGCAAAATGGCTACAAACTTCAACATGTTTTTACTCAGATACCGTGACACTTACAAACTTCTCATTTGATCATATAGGATTAAATTTGTCCCCACTACAAAACCCTCTCTCGATTTTGTCTATCTCGGAGTGGTTTTCCCGTGGCAGTGGATTTTCACTTGATAGAAAAAGTGTCAAATGCAAGCATTGCAAAGTTACAAAGTGGTGCAAATTTCATTCTACAACTCATGTGACCAAATAGACTATTCCAATGTGTCTGAATAGGTATTTTTATGCTAGAAATGGTCATCTTTTATACCCAAACATGAGGAATTGCTTCGAGCTACATTTAACCTGATCGATCTCTTAAGGGTCCAAAGTGCAAAAGGGAAGAAAACTTTGATAGGATACTTTTTGGAAACCATGATGCTTACAAAGTCTTCATCTAAGCCCATGTGATCGTGTTGGGCCCCTCTACAATAACCTCTCTTAGTTTTCATTATCACAGAGTCATTTTCCTATGGTGTCTAGTTTTCACTTGATGGAAAAAGTGTCAAATGGAAGTAGTGTAAAGTTGCAAAGTGGGGAAACTTTCATTTTGCAATTCGTGTGACCAAACTAACTGCTCCAATGCATCCCAATAGGTAGGTTTAAACTAGAAATGGTCCTCTTTTGCACCCAAACACGTAGAATTGATCTGAGCTGTGTTCAATTGGCTTGGTCCCTTATGATGGCATGCAAAACAATGGAAAAGAGAAACACACACATGACAGTTGAGAAGCCTGATTATTCCACAAAATACATGTATGATCATTGGTGCAAAGCACCTTGTTCCTCCATTTGATGAAGAAGGTCTAGTTCAGTGGTTTTAGTCATTATAATGTCAAATAAAGCCATGATAGCCCATTATGTAATCTTGCTTTTAGTTTTGAGTTAGTGTGGTTTCATTTGAGTCAATTATGTAAGTACAAATAAGAAAATAGCATTGGTAAAGGAATTGGACAAGAATACTAATGCTGCCCCTATTCAAAATTCAGAATTTAGGCCTTCAAAGCAAGGCTAGACGAGGTGAAAAGAATAAATTACTTGAGAATAAGTTAGAATAGGTTGGAAATAGGGTGAGTTTGTGGAGTTTAATGTGTTCAAATGGTTTGCAAGGACAGGTAAGGTCAAAAGTATGTTATGGCATGATGCCCTAATTGGGAATAGAGGGGTTTTGAATGAAAAAGAGAGGTTTGAGGGAGTAAAAGTGGGTAAAGTCAAGGGGCAGCATAATTTGGTGGTCAATTAAGTTTGTGTAGGTAGAATGAAGAGTGTTGGAAGAGGTTTTAAGGTTGTATGATGTCTGAATATGGGGTTTTCAGTAAACTCTTGTGAAATTTGAGAAATATGAGGGTTTATAGGATAGTGGGGTTAGAGGGCTAATCATGCCCTAAAAATTATGGATTTTGTGGATTTGCAGATTGGTAAGTGCTAGCCAATGGTGTTTTGTAATTGGAAGCATGATTGAGAGAGTGTTTCTTTGTTAAATAGAACTATTCTGGGGTCTAGGACAACGTTGAGTCCATTTCTTATTTGTATTATAAATTATAACTTGCTTTCTCCCGAGTCCATTTCGTATACAAGAAATAATATTGCAAAAAATTGACATATAAATCTTTTGACGTGTTTATATGGTGACGCATCTGTTGGCATTTAAAATAACAACACAACTAGGATTTGTAATTCTCTAAGAGGTAGCCAACTTCCATAATAAAGAACAACAAAGACTAGTGGCCAACTGACAAGATTCAGTCAAAGACTGACATCTCCTACACTTTTGGCTCAGCAAGACCAAGGTGGGTCAACCTATACGATGCCCAAAACTTAAATGCAACTATATACTGTCATTGCCTTTTATAGCAGATAATTTCCAATTCAAATATACTAAAGAAAACATTGACAACCTCAAATCTGGCTAAATTCTCAAAAAATCAATACTCACTCAACAATTGAGAGGTATAACACAACATTAAACCTCAACCGAACAAGGATTTAAAATGATTTTTATATTTAAACTTGTTTCTGAGATGCATTAAGCTACAAGATAAATCAGTGCCAATTCTGGGCCATGGAGTCAAATACATAAGACAAATTTATCAGCAAATGGCATTCAACCAGTGGATTTAAAATTGTTGATGCTTTGCATCAATTGTTAGTGTCTTACACCGACAATCCCACTCCTATTATCAATCAAATTCTCCTTATCAAATCCAACCTACACACTTGAAATCACTATTATCTGCTCAAAGTATTTAACCATTTCTTTGAAATAGACCCATAAACAAATAACACAATCCCATGAAATTTGAGATGATAAACTCAAAATACTTGGTATTATTGAATTCATATGATTTAACTGTACAAGTATGGAGACAAATTGAAGATATTGATGAATGTGCAAGCACATTTCATGATTTATTTGCACAAACTAGCTATATTTGCTCATAAAATCAGAAATTACAGCTTCTAGACTCAACAAAAACTCAGACTTAACAAACCTTTATCTACCCAGCCCAATACAAAACTCAGAACCCTGTACAATGAGAAGAGAAGAGAAGATATAGAAAATAGAAGGAAACAAAAGCAGCCCTAGAACTGATCTGAAAATTCCATCTGGAATCTTCATTCACCGTTGATTAAACAATTGAAAAATAATATCTCTTCTTCCTCCCTTTGTAGCAACAAACATATTCCTTCCAACTACTTATCATTGCTCAGCAACAGAAAATCAGCCCATGTGGAGATTCAATTATTTTTCCCGGCTGCAAAATATCTCCTCCCGCGCAAATTATGTTTCTATTTTCTGCTCTTCATTTGCTGCAGCAATACTTTTAGCAAATATTTTCCTTTTGACAATAAAATGAATAATAAATTTCACTTTACTTACATCATTTGCATCCAACATTAAAATATCTCACCTCTCAGCCAATAAAATAATCTACATAGTGAATATATATTCACTATATACATTATTTCTCCTGTGAAAATTGCAATATTCTCAAAATTCAACTGTATTTAAAAGCATTGCCTTTAAATATTTAAAGCTCTTACTATTTGGTGGGATAAATAAAACTTTACCCATGCCTCATTTAAATATTTCATATTTGAAATATTTTACATTTTACCCCCTCGGGTGAATTATTTTACCTTTAAATGAAATTTGCCATTTAAATATTCACCTAGTTGCACTATGGAGTAAATATTTAAAATTTTACCCCCACCACCTGTTCACCAAAAAAATTGCACCGGGTCCCACCCCGTTTCACATCGCAAACTATTAACTTTGGAAATATTTTAAGAAAAGGTACTCCTATGTTTTTTTATTTTTTTGGCCCAAAACCACGAGGAGCATTCTCGCATACCTCGCACAACCATTGCAAACGTCACCAATAATTTGGTAAGTCATGCAAGATTACCCTAATTTCATTGTTTTTTCTTTGTTCTATAATTCCCATGCTTGGCCGCCACTCACACCTTGTGCTCGAGCTTCCTTTTGGTTTGTGCCCTCTTCATACCTAACATCCACAATGTTCACCTTGGCTCAGGCCTCCTCTTTCTGTAGGCGTGAGCCTCACTTGGTCTTCCCCACACTTGCACAGGTTCACTTCATGGCGCCATCCCTGTGTTGGCCGTGTGAGCCTCCTCCACTATTAGCGCTGGTTCTCCTTTTGCTGGGTGTGATTCTCCCTCACCTGCGGGTTCTCACCTAGTTCTTCCTCCCACGTGAACCTTCCTCCTCCTTTACTGGCAGCGACCCCTGTCCACCATTGGTCGTAGGCTCTCTGTTGTTCTCATACACGTGGGCCTCCTCCATACTCTTCCTTGGTCACACCCTTGCATTTATTGATCCCTCCTCATGTAACTATTGGTTGCACCCCTTTCATATCCTTGGCAAACCTCTTACATGGCGCAGGCCAGCCTCTAGTGGATGGGGCTTTACTAACTAAGATTTGCCCACACATCTCTCTATCTCCTGCCGCGACCCTTGTTCAAATTCCCACATGGCTTTAAGCCAAGTTATAGGTAGTATTTCTTTGATGGATGATTATAATATCTCCCCCAGGCCGCACATCACGCTCCTCAACAATAATGGTGGTTTCCTTGCATTCAATTTTAAGATGGTTAATAGTGTGCTCCCTCAACTACTACAAATCAATCTCTCTTGAAAATTATTGAGGAATTCTGAACACAGTCATTGTGTGCATATTGCAAACTTAATGCATTCCTCCACTCATGGAATTTACTCCTTGCTGTATGTGTTTTCTCATCACAAATCCCACCCTTTGACAAGATACCACCATGTCACATCCATGAATATTTTCATCCAAATGGTTTCTTTGAAAAATATCCAACATGATTGCTATTTGTTTCATGAGCATCGATGAACAAAGTATTGCTATTTGTTTCATGAGCATCGATGAACAAAGTATACCCTGGTGCAGCTGTTAAGAAATTTCTTGTACTTGAAAACACCCATATCTGCTAGTGTATGGCTACTCCATCACATGGAATAAGTTTGAAAATTCTCTATCATCCCCTTGCCAATTTCACTATTTGTAAATTGTTTATAGGCAACTATCTTATGCCTTTAAAATACATATTTATACTTAATACCCATTTCAAAATAGCTCACTTGATGGGATTGCAACATTGGAACCATTATAGGTTCATGACCATGCAAAGCATGTCGGGCCCCATGTGGGTCCGGCTAAAAAAAAAAATCATTTTCAAACAAGTTTCACCCTCAAATGACTTGGCACTACGTTTTGAATGCACGTGAAGTGAAAACATGAACTGGGTCACCATTAAAATCTGCTTTCTAGCACGTTTGCAAAATGGTCAAAACAAGTCAAGTTGCCTCAGGAATCAATCTGGGAAACTAGTCAAACAACCTCATGAAACCATAAAAAATTGCAAGCATATAGTCATTTGATCCAAAAGTACAGTGCAAAAGATGGCTCAGAGAAACAAATCATGAGGAACCGGATATTAATCGGCAAAGTTGCCCAGCTAAACCTTCCTGAAACATCAACTGTTCTGCACCAATTAAAACTGATCCAATTGCCCATTTGTAACAATAGTAAATCAACTCCTGGCGAGCTGCCATCAGACATAGTGGAACATTAAGATACCCTAAGCACATGTACAAAAGGAATTACTTTGAAACATCACCAATTAAAAATTATTGACGGTCGAAGTTGGCCTCTCAGAAAGGCTGTTAGGAATGCAGCTGCAAAACAAAACAAACTGCATTTGGTTTCGATCTACTAAAGAAAGCAAATCAGATCATGAGGCTTTGAAAACTGACACCCGAGATCATTTAGGCATTGGGAATATGGAACAGAACTCTTTTTGACATGACAGTGAACTGGTTACGAAAACCAAGCTCAAACAAGAAGCAACTTTGCAAAACAAACAGTCTACAAACAACAGAACAGTGTGAAAACCCTCCAGCTTCACTTTTTGAAACGTTGTCAGAACTTATCATGGGAAGCTAAAATTTTACATGCATGCTCACATAGGTCAACTGAGTATGTCTGCAAAAGGGTTTTGTACGACAATCAATAGGCTTTAAATTATAAGAATCCAAAGCGGGTCAGTCAGGACTGATTCTTTAGGTGCACTTTTGAAAGTGCAGAAGCAATTTTTTTTTTTTGAAATAGGCATCTCAAATTTGCAAAATTTGAGAGTGCCAAGAGCATCAAGAACATATTGAAATATTTTTATGAATCATTTCATGGAATACTAATTGAAAACACATTTTTTTCTTTTTGATAAAGTTGTTTAGCATGAATCAATTAATATTCAAGACAAACCGTGAAGGAAAACAATGATCAATGATAGGGCTAACCAATTAATAAGTATACACGTGAATAAGGGAAGCACAAGTACTCAAAAAATGTAATCCTTGAAGTATACACATGAATACATAGTATACACAAATTAATACAAATTATATGCACAAATACAAGGTATACGCATGAAAACATGTAAGTCACAAAGTAAACATTGAAACACATGTAATTCAAAAAGTATACACATAAGTTGTAAAGTATACACTTGAATACACATAACTCATATCTATTGAACCATCAATTTAGAATGCAAATATGGACACCATCGATAAAAGAAATTTGTATTATCCAAATAGCCATGTATGCATACATCAATATATGTTGATATAAGTATGAAATATATGTACAAAATAGCCATATAGGCTTATGAGAATGCCATATAGGCATACAATGTCAAATATGTCCAATAAAAAATATGTACAAAATTTCCATGTAGGCATACAACAAAGGGCTCTAGAATCAAAAGTCATTGCTCTGGAAATAAATTATTTCCCTTTGCTTGTCAATTAGATGGCGATAGTTCTATCACTCATTTATGCTACGCTTGAGGAGTGCTCCTATTGCTCCTCCTAGTGTTTCACTCATGGTGAAGTTTTAACTGTTACAATAAGAAGTAAAGACATGAATATATAGAAATTACATTATAAAACATGATATATTTGACAAAATAATCACTTACCGCCATCTCATGATCTCTCTCCATGAGGGAAATATTTACACGCCCATGCTCAGGTGTGCTCAAGCCCTATATAAACCATCCAAATATAAATTAAACTATGAATCAATAATGGTTTTATTTTTCACTAACATCTATAACAATGAATGTAAATTGAAATTTACTAGTTTTCCTCATACCTCCCCTATCAAAGCCATCAAGGATTATATAGCAGATGAAACATCGATTTGAATTACCCTCATCACTTTCAGAGGTGTTTCATCTTGCAACATCTAAAAATAAAACAACAAATTATTCAACGTAATCAACGATGTGCATATAAACTACATAAATATATTAAGTAAAATTTATTAGTTAAACTCTTTATTCTATTACCTCTATGTAGGTTTGAGTAAATCCACTCGCACTAGGAGGTGTTCCTTCGAAACCTCCAATATTAGCCCGTTCAACATCAAAAATCACATATTAAAATACTATTCGTAAAATAATGCTATTAACATGTAATAAATTTATAATTGTTTACTAGTTACATACCCCAAGGATAGGTGTACTGCATAAATAAGTAGGTGGGGGCCAGTATATCTAGTCTCAATACTATTAGCCTACAATTTTATTAAAATCATAAAACATTTTTTAGTTAATCTTGTATTTCAAAATCAAAATTTAATAAATTAAATTCAATGAACATGCTAACTTTTACTTGACTATCAATTTCATACACCTCATGCAAAATTCCAGTTGCCCTCTCCATCTCCATAGCTGTAGACAGATCTTGCATAGTAGCCTCCTAAGTGTCAGTTGGGTCATATGAACAAGTCGCCCCGCAAGATTAACACACATGGATTCGAAGGCCACGACTCAAAGACTCCCCTGGATGGCGCTATAGAATAGGCCTAGTATGATGGATGACACTCTGGTTCAAAGTGATAATCGCCTGCAATGTCTCTACGTTGAAACTCTCCTTCACGATGAAAGGCATAACAACATGCTCATGAGGCGGCCCAGCGAGAGCTCGTCTCCCTTGCCATGTAGGATTTGGTTGTGCACCGAGCCTATCCTGAGCCGACCCCCCACCTCTCCCTTGGAAATCCCTCAGATCAAAATAATTTAGGATTTTGTTTAAAATATGAACTCATTGTATAGTTTCCCAAGGAAATATTCAGTACTTCGAAATTGTTGCATGGTGGATAATCGAAAACCATGTACGACCTATCATAAAAATGGTTCCTAATCTATTGGTGGTGGCACCAATGAATAGGAAATCTCTTCGCATTGAGGGTAATATTTTTATTTGTACGTGGGTCAGTGAATAATGAGCACAAATCACCTTTTGTAATTTTTAAATCCTTTACATCTTTATATGATATTTTATTCGCATAATAATCCCTAGCCGCCTGCCTCCTATCTTGTCATCCAGTTATTTGTTTGCTAATTGAATCTAAATGTGTTCACATATCTTTCAATGAATTTGCTAGGTTCATTCTTTCTATGGTTGAACCATTTGGATCACTCAACCTACTGATTAAATCCTCAATTTTCTTTTTTTTGTTCTCAATTTCACTCATTAAATTTTGTTGAGTGCCAGGAGGGGGTTGAGTGATTGGTGGAGGAAGTTGTTTCTGTGGTTGATTTTGTTCTTGAGGATTTTGTTACTCCTCTTGTTGAGGATTTTGAGGGTTTGCAGGTTGATTTGCATCTCCTAAATATTCAAAAAAATATTTATCAAATACAACCTAAAACTAACAAATTCAAAAAAAAAAGAAAACAATCCTTACCTCTCACACCTCCTCCTCGTCGTGGTGCTATCCCCGCAAAGAAATAGCAACCGTTGGTGAATTTTTTTACACAATGCCTCCTCTTAGAATGTGAGTGCGAAAAAAGAGGGTTTTGGTTGCGGGCACAAGAAAAAACATAGTTGAAATGAAAATGAACGAGTTTAACTTTTTTTTTGGCTTTTAACATGTCATAATGCGAGTGTGTTATAATGCGAGCGTGTTATAACGCACTCATGTTATGAATTTTCAAAACATTTTTTCAAAGTGGCCACAAATTGGCTACCCATTTCCATGTACCTGCCCCCCTACTTGTAAGAATTCTTTAGTGAAATAGCTTACAATAATGAAAAACACATTTTTGTGTAGGATATGTTGATATTACGAGATCCAATGATTGAGAGCTATGGAAATCCTACCTCTCCTACTTGTGTAGACACATAAAAATGACCAAGACCTGCAAGCACTATTTTACCACCTTTCGTCATAACATGATTATAACATTTTAATTATGTTTCTAACCCACATTCAACTATTAATTAAATAATTCAAAATTATTTAATTAATTCATAATCTCTCATTCTGCATGATTATTAAATAAATAAATCTTATTTATTTATCTAATATGTCACTAATGATTAAAGTCTTCTTGCAATTAAATAAAGTCAAATTTATTTAATCAATCATTATCATTAATGTCTTCCTGATTATTAAATGAATATATTTAAAACATATTTATTTAATGTCACTAATTCCTAAATCCTCTTAATTAAATAAATTCAATTAATTTATTTAATTAATTAACTACTTCTTCTAAATTAAATAATTATGTGTAATTATTTAATTACTGTATGTGACACTTATATATTTTTTAATAAAACAAATCATTTAAAAATATCTCACATACTTAACTAATTCTTCATTTAGTAATTAATTTCAAAAATCAATTACTTCTTATCTCACAAAATCCATATTTTGAATTAATTTAATTCAAAATGGAATTATTCTTCTACAAATCAAGTAATTTCTAAAATTACTGATTTTCTAAAATCTCATCCTCTTGTCTTCTGATTTTTACTAATTTCATCTCAACTGTCACGTTTAGTCTTGATTTAATTCATTTAATTAAATCTTATTCACACATATGGGTATTTTTCCCTAACCCTAATTGAGAGTTGCCTTATTGAATCTTGACCTTTGATTCTAGGGCATTCCTCAAGTCTCTCATCTTGTCTGTCCATTCAAGATTGCATTTTCTATAAAATGGCAATCTTGATCTCATTTTCAGATCGATCATTTGCTTAATATATTTTTATTATAGGCATTCTCACATCTTAGGCTTTTATTATTACTATTTGCATACTAGGATTTAATTGCTAGTTGCACATTAGTTTATATTTTCAAATCCTTCATAGGCTTTTGCTAAGGCTAGGCACATAGAGTTGCTCACACAATCTGAGGGCGTCCATTATTACAACAGCAAGCTTGAGGAGGTACAATGGATGTCAGCCATGGAGCGTAGGAATGGGTGAGATCTTTCCATTTCTTACATTTCTTTATATTTTCTCCTTTGCATTTCATTGTATGATGTTATTAACTTGTAGGTACAACTAATCAAGTGATTCTATCTTGCAAGAATTTAATCGTCATTACAACTTGGTAATGCATTATAAGACATGGAGATGTAATTGTAGCTATCCATGACAATCAAACTTGTCCTTCTCCTAATATATCTTATAGATACAGATAAAATAGTTTAGTGTTAGAAGATACACCTATTGATAGTCATGAGAATCTTTTTTCTCCCTTTCCTAATGCCCCTACCATTTGGGAAGACCTATTTGAATTAAAAATTCCAATCATTGGTAACCATGAAAATCATAGTTATTCTTCTCTTGATGCCTCCCTTATTTCTGATGAAGCTACTTTACAAAATCTAACCATGGAATGTGATGAACCTCTTTTTGTTACTTTCCTAAAGCCTCTCCTATGATAGTAGATATTATGGCACAAGAGAATGAGACCTTAGAGAAAAAGGATGAAATTATGGGCAACAATCAAAATTTTCCCTCTCCTAATATCTGTCTTATCAGTGAAGAAGATATTGTGGTGTTAGAAGATCCAATTGATGAGAATCATGAGAATAGTATGGAAAAAATTATTGAACCATATAATTCCATCATTGATAAGCAATAAAATCCAACAATTGATAACTCCCTTACTTGTGTTGAAGTTATTTTATAAGAAAAAACCTTTGAATATAATGAACATCTAGTTTTTAGCTCTCCTAAAAGCTCTCCTACTAGGGAAAGTATCATGGTGCAAGAAAATAACAACATTCACAAATTTCTTTCAAACAGTAGCAATATGGTTTCCTTAGATGAAGATGATGAAGTGAAATTAGATTCCTCTTCACTAAGAGATCATGAAAATAAGGAAATTTTTTTGAGGTTATGAACATTATATATCCCTTGAAACCAACCACACAACATATTGAAGAACTCACAAAATATTGGAAGATGCTTCAGAAACCTTTGATTTCATACATACATTCATGGGAAAATATAAAATCATTAAAAAAAGAGACTAAAAAAGGAAAATAAAAAGTGGTAATGTCAATACAAAATTCAAAAGCATCGACTTTAACTACTTTAGAAGAAAAGACAACATACACAACAAAATCTAATGAAGTTGATTATGAACAACCACCAAATCCAAAAGAAGTGAAAAGGATTTATGGAATAGGTTATGAACTTATGAAACAACTTGGCTATAGTGGAAAACGATTTGGTGCTAGAGAACAAGGTATTTGTGTTCCTATAGAGCCTAAAATTAAAAAAACCACTAATGGTCTTGGTTATTGTCCCTCAAAAGAAATAAAAAATAATTCACTCAGTGTTAACACTTGAACCACCAAAAAGATATAGGAAAAAAGGGAAAGAGGATTCCCCAATTAGGCCCCTTGGGTTTCTCACCTAGGAGCTTTGGATGGAATAATCTCTTTCACCTAATGATATGATTTTGGTGAGTTCATTCAAAGATAGGGGTTGTGTTGTGTGTGTTAGGATGTTTCTAAGTGCTGTAATGTAATAAATAAAAATAAACTATGAAATGTAAACTAAATGCAAATGTAAACTATATGCAAAGTAAACTAAATGACCTAAATGCATACAATCTAGACAAAAACTAGAAGAGATAGAAAGGATGCACCTGGGAACTAGAAGTTGCAAGAGAGAAGCTCTAGAATCTTTTGGAATCTTCTAGAAATGCTCACCGGGACACTTACACCAGAATGGGTGACCTATTCCTCTTCTTGGGAGTTTTTTCTATTTCTAGTAAAAGGGTATCCAGAAACACAAAAACCTCTTTTGAAGCCTGGTACAAGGACAAGGTTGCCAATGATGGCAACCTAGTCCTCTTGGTTCTTTTGGGATTTTCAAGGTTGAAATATATAGTTCCCCACTTGCACTCCTATTTCTGACAGAGACCCATGTCTGAATCTTCAAAAAATAACCTGCAAGTTATCCTTTAGCTCCTCCTAGGGTTTTGTTGACCTGGGTTGATGTGGATGGAGTGATGACACATTTTTAACGCTTTTCTCCTTAGCTAATCCGCATACAAACCAAACCCTTGTTGAAGATGTCCACAACATGCAAGAAATAGCTCCAATGGAGGTTGTTTGAAATGTTTTGTGCTTGAATGCTTTCTTCAGAAGATTGAGTGCAAGAGTGCTTGTGAAGATGAAAAATGATGTTAGGGGTGGGAATGAAGGTGAAAACCCTTATTTATACATGTTATGCCCTAATTTCTTAAAAAATAACACATGATAGGCTGACCTTAGGGTTTTGGAGCCAAATTCACGTTAGAATTTTGTTTTAATTTTGAATTTTATTCCGAAAGGGACTAGGTCACCCAAGGTGGTGACCTAGTCCACTTGGAAAAATTCAAGTGGTGGTAAGGAATTAAGTGGTGTTTAATGATGTTTAATGGGCTTGTCTCCCGAAACACACTTAAGTCAGGCCTAAGAGTACATTAAGGGGCCAATTTATCATAATGAAGGGTGAATTTGCATGAAGTTGATGCTTTGTTTACTCATCATAATCATTAATAATAGTTATTTATCCTTGCCATGTAATAGTTGTAGTATCATAGCATACTCACTATTTCATGTTTTACACTCATTGAAAATAATTTCCTTTTTGCAATGAGTAGCATATCATCATTCATTCTTGGCTCATCCTTATCCTACACTTAGTGGGGGCAACGGTTTAGATAGCCTTGTCCTATTTTTGGAATTTGATGTTGTCCCTTTATCTAGCTGACCACCTTTCATATACAATGAAAAATATTAGGATATGCAGATGACCTACTATAGGTTGACTCACATGTGCCTTACTATTCTTGCATTTATTTTATTTTTCATGTTATGTGTGTGATTGCATGTGCGTAATGTGATCTTTTTGTACCATTCTATTTGGTGTATCTCTCTCTTTGTGACATTCCTCTATTTGTACCTACATTCTCCTCTATATCATAATTTTTTTATCTTTTATTTATGTTGTTTTTTCCTTTTGGGGATGACGCAAGGTGTCAATACATTTAGGTCTTTTGCATGTTTACTCAATTTTTTTTCTTTTTTCTTTCTCTTTGTTTCATTTTTCATGTTCCATGAGTATTTGGGGAATCATGATAGTTTCGAGATCTCTAATAAAATTGTAGCAAAGACATACTAACCCCAAATCTGTGGATCGCATATGTGTTATTTTGGGATTTCATTTTGGGGTCAACCCCTTTTCATGAGATATATTTATTTGAAAACATATGAATTGGCATAGGGATTTCCAAATAAGCTCTCATTTCCTCTTTATTGTTAGTATTTACCCTTTACTACTTTAATATAATTTCTCATAGTATGGTGTTTAGCAATTTCTTTAAAGTGGCGACATATATTGGCCCTATTCTTCTTGAATTTCTCATGTTTCATTGTGTAGTATTCTTAATTCATGCGATCTATCTTTCTCTTGGTGATGACACATGGTATGATGTCCTTCAAGAGCATGATCTCTATTAGCATATTATATCCCTCTTAGTGGTTTGATGTGACACACTGCATCCCCTAAGTTGTGAATCTTCTATTGTTCAATTGGTCCTCTTTTGGATACATTAGGCACGATGTTCCCTAGATTGTGACCTTACATGAACTAAGAAAAACTCCTTTGAACACACCATTACACTATTTTGCATACAGTAACTGTTATATGGCCACCTTGCATAACACACTTTGTTTGCCTCTGGAGCCATCATGTTTATTCATGAGTGTCAAGCATGTGAAGTTTTTCTTACCTCATGAATCATGTTGTTTGTATTGTGTGGCACCTTATCAAAGTTATCAAGAGGTATAACTTTGGTATGGTTAGCATATGGGAGCCAAAATTAGGCATGAATTTCCCATAGCCCCTTGCTTGTCTGTTTGAATACATATCGGACGTGTGTGTATGTGCCTCTGGGGGCTCACCTAGTGGATGGCCTAAAGTTCCACTGGCCCTTGTGAGCATGTGTTTGATTTTCATAGTGGACATCATGTTTCCCTTGTAAATTTTTTTGGACAAAATCTTAGATATGATCATTGTGTTGGAAAAATAGTTGAGGCTTGATCCACCCCCTTTCTTTCTTTTTTACATTCTTCTTTATGTCTTTGGCAATGTATGCTTGTATCTTATTGTTACTTCATACATCATTCTCATGTGTGTTATTTTATTCCTAATGATGGTTTTCCATACGATCTTGATCCTAGGGACTTGTGCAACCCTCTTGATCATTTTCATCCTATCTCACTAGCATTGGTACATTTGAACCCCTTTTGATGCAAGTTTGTCTACTTTAGAGTGAGTTTGAAGCAATTTCTCCCTCTCACTAAAGTGGGAGCTAAATGTAGTTTATAAAAATGTATCCCTTTACATTTTCACACTCTTTTGAGCCCTCCTTACTAAAATTTGGCTTCTTTATGCCTTATTTGGTCCTATTTTGCATCCAAAATCCTAATTTAATGCATCTCTTTGAGGATAATCTTGAAATTCATTAAATGACCAATCATAATTCATGTTTTTGGGTTATTTTTTCCATATCTAGTGACCTAGGACTCATACGACACCTTGGAAGTATGGGTCCCACCTAGGTTTCGGGGCCTGATGTTGAATATTGCATTGAACTTAACATTTATTTAAATTTATGTCCCAATATTGGGCTATTAAGACCCATATGACCCAACTGTCATATGAGTCCCATTTTAGCTTGGACCTATTATTAATTCAATTCTTGGTGGGATTTTATTCTCCTAGATCTAATGTCAACTTGTAGTGTTATAATTTTAGGAAATTCGACATAAACAAGTATAAATACAAGGATATTTCACATAATTTCTCCTAAAAATTCTATCTAAGAAATCCTAGCAAGTTAATAAGAAATCAATAATACTTTCACAAGAGAATTCAAGAGCATTCAAGAGCTGATTATCAATAATTTTGAAGCATCAATTCAAGATTCAAGCATCATGTCAAAGTCTTCATGCATCATGTTTGTTTTTGAGATAACATTTGTGATGTAGGTTTGCATGATTCGAGCAAGCATTCAAAGATATTATTCATATCAAGATCAAGATTCAAGATCCATATCCAATGGATCCATTTCACATAATTTTTCAACCTTTGTTTCAAGGGTTTCATGAGTTGCAACATTGCATTTGTTCATTCATCATAACTTCATTTCTATTTCATTTCATTTCAAGGTTTCATTACTCAAACGAGATTTGACCAAGGAAAACCCTATTCCCTAACACAACAAATTTTTTCTCTCTTCATATGTGATTGCAGTCTAGGTGATTTGGAGATTGAAGATCCTTTGAAGAAAAAATTACAAGATTGCGGAAAGTTGTCATATTCAGAGAAACTCACCTACAGATCGCAATTTATAGTTTTTGGACCTAGAGATTGAACAAGACAAAAGCTACATAAGATCACCAGAGGATACAAAATTTTCATAATGTAAGGTCTAACAACAAAACATTTACTAATTATATTTCATAATTTCCAAAATAATTTAATAAAATAAATTAGTTATAAAAAGTATGGAATAAGAAGAATAATTTAGTTACTTTCATTACTATATTCAAATGAAATAACATACATCAATGAATTCAAGTATATCAAAACAAGGTTGTACCTTCATTAGTTTTAGCCATGTTGGCTTACACATGGATTATCATCTCAACAATACATTTAAATTCAAATACTATAAATTAAAAATTAAGGAAACATCAATATCATCAATGCATCCACAAAGAACCATAACACAAAGAATTTCATGAGTGGAAAACCCTTGTAGGGATGAAAAAGACTCATAAAAGTGCCTCACTAGCTTAATGAAATGCATCACTGGCAAAGCCTTTTTGGCTACAAAATCTCAATAGTTACAACATGCCTCATGAGCAATGGTCATACTATCTCGTTGAAATGACCATTCATTTCATATTCTTGGGATATCATGAATATAACACATATCAAGGAGTATATGGGATTTATTATACTAGTCACATAAGTCTACAACAACACTCTCAAGTTTCACCGATGTATTATCCTTACATATAAAATCTAGGTAATTCCAACACTATTACATGATGTGCTCCCAAGTATTTGAAAATAAGACCATTCTACTTCTAATGACCTCGCAAATAGCACATACGTACATTGAAAAGCATAAGCCAGTCATATAGAGCTTCATGAAAGTAATCCTAAGCCTGCTAGTATGCACACATGTCTATGCAATTATAACAAGAATTCTTTCTTCTAAACTCATTGATTCATAGAGGTTCCAACAATAAGAGAATAATACTATAAAAGAGTTAAGAAGGTATAGCTCATGTATGTATGAGAATGCATATATAAGCTCTAATGAATATACATGAGTATACATTCTAATGTAAATAAATCTCAAGATCAACTAAATGAGGGAGTTACTATTTTCTCCATATGTGCATGATAAAACAAGATGCATGAGAAGAATGCCATCATTAAAATTAAAATATAAAGTAAATGTATGATTTAACATTTATTTATCTTTTAAATCTGCCATGATTTAATAGTATGAAGAGCAAGTTTAAGACCAAATGAGTAGAGGCCTACTGTGTTACTCTTAGTCTAGGGTTATACAAGTTATAAAATTTATATCAACCAAGGCAATGGAAAATATACTTGTGTCTTAATAAAATCTATACTATTAAACTTATTTATTACTAGAACCCATCTTCTCATTATAAATAATACAACCAATATTTTTCAAAATAATAAATTTATTACCAATCTACCCTCAATAAATTAAACAACCATTTAATCTAGACTTTAGAATAAAAACTAAATAATGGTTCCCAATTTAATTATCTTCATTTCCATTAATCATTCACATTACATCATACAATTAACTCAAAGCAATAATGTAAACATAGAATATAGGATGGACTTACACTACATCCACTACATGTTTATTAACATTTCACTTAACCAAATGTATATTTTTACTTTAACAACTTCCATAATGATATGAAATATTAAATTAACTATTTCTAATTTAATCACTTAATATAATATCCCTCATATCTAGTCCCAAATTAACTAGCTATCGACTAATTAATTTCAACAATAAAACTTATTTTGTTCCTTTCCTCAACTTCATATTTCATACACAAGATTACATATTTAAATTATAAATCTCTCTCTCTCTCTCTCTCTCTCTCTCTCTCTCTCTTTCTCTCTCTCTCTCTCTCTCTCTATATATATATATATTATTATATATAATCATAATGTTGTTTTCACTAATAAGAAAAATGTTACTAAAATAAATACAGTTATCTAAATGTACTTATATATATCTTGAAAATTTGAATGCCAAAAATTAAATTAAACATGAGACAACTACCAAACCAGCATATGCATAAAAGAATAAGGCTGAATATTTCCAGCACACTATTGTTTAGTAAACAAAATGCTGCAACTTATGCTTTTCTCTAAAACCTCCGTGCAAAAATGAGCATAAATTGAAAGAAATACTCTCCAGTCAGATTTATATATAAGGAAATAAAGTTTGCTCATGCTCTTATTTTCATGTACGTATGCATTGATATGTATATATATAAGTATTCATATATATATTTATATACATATAGATACGTATTCATACAAAAATAAAAATAAATCAATCTAATACAAAAATTTATTAACTTAAAACAAAATTAATTATCATTTCAAGTCATATTTTAATATCTAATCAATAAATAAATAAGCTTTTCCTAGATACATACATGTAGATCTATACATATATATTTATATTTTATTTTTATATATGAATCACATTTCAAATTTAAGTATTTTATACACATCAACATCTCTTCTGTAAACAACAGTTTTATATTCATATATATACACAAAAATACACACACACACACACACACACAAACAAAGACACACACACACACACACACACACACACACACACACACATATATATGCTCAAATCAAAAACCACCGAACCATATAAGAAAATAGAATTAAAAGTTTCAAATTTTAATATTCCTACTTCCCAAAAACAATTAAACACAAGAAAATGCTCAACATAAAATAAACAGTTTACATGCCTCCCACAGTAAATCGACACTGTTCAATCATTTTATATAGTATGAAAAATGTATATATATATATACATTGAGAAAAGAACAAGAGAAAAAATCATTTCTACAACCACGGATTCTGGTTTTTAAACCTCCCTCAGTAAATAGAGGATTTTAAATTTTCAATGCAAAAATACAGTTGATTGATTCAATTAGAAGTTTGTAATGGGATTTAATCTCAAGACAATCATATGGAAATAATTTCATTCTTCACGTGCAAACTAATTTAAAATACAAATTATACAACCATGATGCTGAATTAGATACAATCAATAAAGCATTTAAAACACTCAACTACACAAACTAATTTAAATTACAGATTATACAACCATGATGCTAGATCACATACAATAGAAAAAGCATTTAAAACACTCAGCTAAATTTGCAATTGACATTTCCATAGGAAAAGATTTATTTTCACATTTTAAAAATTGAAATGCAAGGGAAAAGATCTTAAAAAAACAAAACCTGGAAATTGCTTCCAATTTGAGTTTCCCTTCTTGATTCTTCTCTTTTTTTTGTTTTGTTTTCCTGGAAGTCTCCTTCTATAATTTCTACCCTTCTTCTTTTATCTCCTTCTCTTCTATTTCTTCTCCTCTTTCATCATTCTTAATGCACTGTACTCAACAACCTTCTACCCAACACCCCCTTTTTTTTTCCGTTATTGTTCTTTCCGAGAAAGATTAAATTCCAGAAACCATATTGTGTTTTTGTTAATAATTTTCCCTTTTTTTTAAGATGTCTCATCACCTTTCCAATAACCAAATCTTGAAAATAAAATAATATTTATAATATTTATCCTTGATAATATAATGAAATACCATATAATTTCAATTAAAACTAATGTTGAACAAAAAATATGGTTTATTAACTTTACATCACAATTATATTTAAAATAATAAATATTAATTTAATTTTCACATAAAATCAATAAATTATTTTAAAATATTTTTATTTCTTCTAAGAGAATTTAACATTAACTAACATTTAATTAATTTAACAACTATTACAATAATCTACCTTATTAAATAAAAATAAGATGCTATGATCATTAAAATAGTATGATTGAATTATAATTAATTTTTTGAAACTAGGGGTTGTGACATCCTTCCCTCCTTAAATAATCATCGTCCCGATGATAAAATAAACTAAAGATAAAATTTTCATAGCTCTTTACTCTATTTTACCTTAATGTCTCAATCCATCCTGCTGACAGAGATATCATCTTTCTCAAGTGCCCATCCATTTATAACAAAATTTATTGTGTCTAGCACTCATAAACTTGCACACCTCATTAGCACGACATGGCTCTATCAAGTTCACTCTAGTTTCCTTAACTAATAAAAGAATGCAAAGTAATTCATTTCTTTCACACAATCTTCTATATTTTTATTCAAATCTTTTTCATAGTCAAAAATATTTATCGGTAGAAGAAAATTGTTATAATAATTTTATCAACATACCTACTCATAGGATATGTTAGAATAATTGTCTCTATGATGTTTAACAAGCATCCCACACTACTTATTATCATCATTAGAAAATTAAAATACTAACAAAAGAAAAGTCTCAACAATCTGAAAATGTCAAACAATTACAACAAGATATTCATTTTGGTCAAAACATAAAAGATAAGAAGATCAATGAGTTACAAAAGATCATCTACATGATTAGAGACATCAATGATAAGAAGATCACTAAAAGGGTACAATTTGATTACCATAGCAACTCAGAATAGTAGGTGTCAGGAAGATCATCAAGAGCTGAATACTGATTCAACCAGCTACTAAATTTCACATTAAAAGGTAAATCTCAATATATAACTGGAAAAGTAAATTTTCTTCTAACAAAGGTATCAAAAAATGTATGATATGTATAATCCTTTACCTTCTTACAAATTTAGAAAGAGTGCATCCAAGAGAAGTGCATTACATAAATTGACTAAACAAGCCATACAATGATCCATGCAATGATACATATCTAGTTTCTGAATTACATAAAGAAAAACAAAATATTTAATCAATCTTTAGCTGTCATAACCCAATGGTCTTCTGCAAGTTGAAAGTGAAGAGTATGGTTAAGGTGATTTTCCCACCCAACCATGAAGAATAATACTTCCTAATGCGAAGAAAACTTGACCCTGCATGAGGTGCCTAGAAACCAATAATAATAGGATAGGGGGGAAACTCTCGATGCATGCCTGATGCATTATATGCACTCTTATACTAGAATGAACATATTTCTTGCATACAGGATGTGACAGAGAATCATATAAAAATTATAGGCATTCATTATCCATCTATTTCAATGGTACAACTCACTTTAACCAAAGCATATAAACAAAATTTGGTTGATCTTGGAAAAGAAGATCATCTTCTCTATTAACCCACATTCGGCATCCTATCTCGAAAGGTAAGCTTAAAATTTATAGCATATTCAACAAGAAAAATCAAATTGCATAGAATAAGGACCAGATGATATAATAGTGCATAACATGCTCAAATGCACATCGAATGAACAATTAACAAACAAGAATACATAAACCCCTAGTGCCTAACTCGCACAAGGTATGAATACCTAATTTTACTTGTAGTGCCTTACTCGCAAAAATATGGATCATGTCTCGTATACTACTCATTCAAGTTTTCATGCAATGAATATGGTAAATGCATCTCTCACATAAGGGCATCACTCGCACAAAGGTGAACTATGCATAAAAGAGTGATCCACAATGAGTATCAAAAGTATATCACACATACAAATGTAGAATGCAATAATTACACAAATGCTTTATCCACATGAAGGAATCAAGAACTTACTCTAGTGCATCACTCACACAAGAACAACAATAATATGAAATATGCATCACTCACATTATTATAGTGAACATTTCTCGTTCAAGTATAGATATAAGTATAGTTAAGGCAACAATTTTCTAGGATATGCATACAATCATTCATACAAATGTGTCATTCACACGGAGTATGAGAAGTGCATTATTTCACTAGTATCATTCTCATATAGTACATATGTATACATAGTTTTACTAATAACAATGGAGCATACATGATTCATCAAATCAATCATTTCTGCCTTTTCCTAGGAGACATATCAAGTTATTTATCAAATCGACTTCTAGCATGAATCACCAATGAAGATTCTCAAGACATCAGAACCTTGCATTTTTGAAAGATCCCCGTGGATTCAACTAAATCCCAAATCCTATAAGAATAAGACATTTCTCAATAATCAAATTGCTCAAAGCCTAGTACTAATACAAACATTCCCGCCTTTAAAAATCATTCTTAGGTCTCCTACCTTCAAGAAGGTTCAATCTGATATTTATCTGTTATTATCCACTTTATTTTCTTCACAAGTGATTTTCCTTCTACCTTTCTTCAAAAGGTTCTTTTTCTTCTTCTTTTGTATTTTATCAACTCATTCATCCTTCACATCACTAGAGAGATCTCTCTTCATAATATACTTCTCTTATTAATTCACTTTTATTGCCACACCATTGTTCAAAGGGTTGTCACCATATACTATCCATCTTGGCTCACTTCAAATAACACTATAATTTATCCGTCTTGGCTTATTTCAAATAGTCACCATTAATCTTACTAGAAATTCTTATGAAATCACGACTAGGGTAAAGAGGTCTCACACCTCTAGACTTCCTTGAATGTGTTGGAAAAACAAGGATAGACAACTAAGAGGGGGGGTGAATCAGTTGTTACAAAAATCAAACTTATACAACATTTATTAACCTTAAATCTCATATCTGATAATTAACAATGCAAGCATAAATCAATAACACATCAGAGACACATGAACACCAATATTTTATATGTGGAAACCCTGTTAGGGGAAAAACCATAGTGGATGTTAGTCCACAAGATTATACCCTATTAGAAGTATAATGAAGAATAAAAGAGGAATACACTTGAATTAAGGAACACTGCCTAGAGAACACTGCTCAGAGGAAGGCTCGTTGCCTTACATATAATAATTAGATTAAATCCATCTAATGAGTTGAATTGAGAAATTAGCTTATACAAACCTGATTATAGTTCTGGTTAGGCACACAAAAACTTCTGCACACTATTCCACTCTGCTCAATCTCTTTCACACTCTTCTCTACTCTTGAATGATTTGACATTTATTAACACATGAACATCACTTGCACATACTGAGTATTACCTGAGCACTCTTCAAAATGATTGAAAAATCACTCTTATATATTCGCCACATGGATTTACATCAACTACTCAGTTAGCCACAAATAAAGAATAAATTACAACTGTCGGCCTCAATACATGAATAAATTATTAATGTGCACCAACACAAGTCGGTCACAACATAGTGAGGACCCAAAAAAACACCTTCGAACATGCCAAACAATAAAACATTAATATTCATGGATCCGCAACATGCTACCACCATCATGTTGACCAAGAACATGAAAAATTGAGCACACATCGGAAAAATATCGGATCACGAACACTCCAATCAATGCGAATGTACATCAAGGATAAAGAAAAATATAGAATCATCCATGAATGTCACAGGTACATGCGCAACAACTGAAATTCCCAATATTTCATCTGCTTCTTCCAAGAACACCTGCTATAGTAACAAAATGATTGTAGGCAAAAAAAACTTCATAACTTCCTCAAATCTTAATGAGTACCACTAAAACTTTTAGAAAACATACTAGCTAGACTTAAAAAAAATACCTTTAGTGCACTGCACCAAAAACTCAACGTTCATCACTTTGTAACACTCTGACATTCTCAGCTTCACTGGCTACCTACAATATATTTTTTACAATTTTCTCAATCTCCTTGACATATGCAGCCTTTAGAATCACCAATGCTAATAGTTTTGACATCAATGACAACCACATATCAACAACACAACCACAACATCCAAAAATCTCCCCCTTTGGCATTGATGGCAACACATGATGTGAAAAATAATACCATCAACCCAACTAACTCTTCTCCAACAATCTCCCCCTTAGATTGTGCACTCTTTTCATGATTCCTTCTTCTCCCTTATTTTTCACATTGTTCTTCTCCCCCTTTGACATCAATGGAAAAGGTACACATGCTCTGATCACATATTTGAATCATCTGACTACTCCCCTTGAGTAGCAGCCACCACAACATCAATCTAGAATAAGATATGGATACGAATTCATGGACTGATGCAAAGACCTACATCTTAGTTCTGATCAGGAGGGGAAATCACCCCTAACTTTCCTTTGAGGTACTCAAAAGTATCCTTAGGCAACAACTTAGTAAAGATGTCTATAATTTTCCTCCTTGGTAGGTATGTATTGTAGTCTAACTTATTTGTCACTTACTTTATCTCTCAAGATATGATATTTGATGGATATATGCTTTGTCTTTGAATGCAGCACTGAATTATTGGAAATGTTTATGGCACTTGAATTTTCACAGAATATGGCAATGGGTTCTTCATACTCAATTCTAACATCTCTCAACATTTTCTTGTTCCACAATACTTGGGTACAACTATTTGCAACAACAATATATTCTTCCTCAATAGTAGATAATGAAATAGAATTCTTCTTTTCACTTAACCAACATACCAACTTCTTCCCTAAGAAGAATACACCGCCACTTGTACTCTTCCCATCATCCACTTCTCCTACCCAATCAGCACCAATCAAAGAACTCAGGATAAGATCATCATCCCTAGGATACCAAATACCAAGATCAACTATCCCTTTCAAGTATCTGAAAATTCTTTTCACAAGTCACATGAGGCTCTTTAGGATCAACTTGAAATCTAGCAACCATGCATACAATATTCATTATATCTAGCCTACTCTGAGTCAAATAGAGTAATCCACCAATCATTGACCTGTATCTTGTCTAATTTTCTTTGGGAGAATCATCATTCTATGTAAGTTTGCATCCGGTTACCATAGGTGTACCAACTAACTTTGAATCTTCCATGCCAAACTTTTTCAGTATCTCTTTTACATACTTAGACTGAGATACAAAAATTCCATCATCTAACTGAGTGATTTGCAATCCTAAAAATAATTTCAGCTCTCCTATCATTGACATTTCAAACTCACTTTTTATTTCATCAACAAAATTCATACACAAATCATCATCACCTTCAAAAATAATGTCATCAACAAGGACTTCAATGATCAATTCTTTACTATGATCCAACTTGAAATACAAATTTATGTCAGTAGTACCTCTATTGAATCCAAGTTTCAACAAGTATTTATCTAATCTTACATACCAAACTCTAGGATCTTGCTTAAGTCCATACAAATCTTTCTTCAATTGACATACCATGTCATTTTCATTAGTCAATTGAAATCCATCTAGTTGTTTAGCATACACTTCTTCTAGCTCACCATTTAGAGATGCTGACTTTACATCCATCTAATAGACTTTATTATTCTTGAAAATAGCATAAGCAATACATAATCTTACAACTTCAATTCTAGCAACAAGGGAAAAATTTTCTTCAAAATCAATAACTTCCATCTATGAGTACCCTTTGCAAACCAGTCTTGCTTTGTTTCTAACCACTTCTCCTTGCTCATTCAACTTATTCTAAAAAACCCATTTTGTTCCAATCACATTTTTGTTTTGAGGTCTAGGGATAAGATCCCATGTATCATTTTTATTTGTTTGCATTAGTTTTTCTTTCATGGCTTCCATCCAATATTCATCCTTGCATGCTTCATTGATATCGCTAGGCTTAGCTTTGGAAATTACACAGTACTCTTCCAGAATTCTTCTAGTTTGTAAACCTTTGCTCTTGTCTCCTATGATCTAACTGTCAGAATGATTTCGCCTCACATACTTGAGAGTTTTAGGATTTTCTCTGACTTCTTGTTCTTGTGTTCTTTCTTCTACACTTCTGCTAGTCTCTACCTCTTGATTTCCTTGGTTCACCGAAACAATTTGAAATTTATTTTGTGCTTGAACATCATTCCCATTGTTAGCACTATCATATTGATCATCTGAATCATATCTACTACATCGGGATGGTCTACCAATATCCTCATCAACTTTGACATTAGCACTTTCAACCATTTTCTTCAACCTCTTATTAAAGTACCGATAAACTTTTCTTTTATTAGAGTAGCCTAAAAATATTCCTTCATCACTTCTAGCATCAAACTTTCCTATCTCATCATCTCTCTTGATGTAACATTTGCTTCCAATTTTTTTGAAATAGTTGATAGTAGGCTTATAACCAAAACATAGCTCAAAAGGCATCTTACTAGAATTATTGTTGACATTCACCCTATTGATGGTATACACAATAGTACTTACAACTTCTCTCCACTAGAAATGAGGAACATTTTCTTCCAGCATCATGGTTCTAGCAGTGTCTAGAACGATTCTTTTCTTTCTTTCAACAACTCCATTTTGCTGAGGGGTCCGAGGAGCAGATAGTTGTCTTTGGATTCCATGCTCTACACATAAAGAATTGAATTCATCACCTCTATCCGACCTTAGGCATTTGATCTTTTGACCTGTCTCATTTTCTGCCATAGCTTTTAAGCTTTTGAATTTTTCTAATGCTTCATGTTTTTCTCTTAAGAAAGCAACCCATATCATTCTAGAATAGTCATCAATGACCAACATAAAATACCTTTCACCTTGTAGACTTCTAATTCTAGATGGACCACATAGATCAGTATGTATCAAATCCAGTAGACCATTAGAGCTATACTATTTACTCCAGAAATAATTTATTGTCTGCTTTCCTTTCCGGCATTCCTTGCACATAGTGTTAGTAGGCTTCACTAACTTACAAAGATCTTTGACTGATTGAGTAGATATTCTCTTGATAATGTTATCAAAGTTCACATGACAAGCTCCTATGCAATAACCAACTTACATCGATTTGAGAAATTAAACCACTTTCACTAGTAACACTCAAATGAAAGATATTACCTTTTGTCTTTGTACCTGAAGAAATCATATTTCTAGAACTTCCCCTTATTCTGCACTTACCAGCCTTGAATTGAAGATTGTAACCCTTGTCTACCATTTTTCCAGCACTCAACAACTTATTCTTTAAGCCTTCTACATAAAGAACATCATCAGTATTGTGCTTACCACAAGAAGAAATAGTGCCTCTGCCACAAATCACACTAGAAGTGTTTTCTCCAAATCTTACAACACCACCATCAAATTTTTGCAAGCTTAAAAACTTGCTTTTTTCACCAACCATATGATGTGAGCATCCGTTTTCAATTACCCACTCATCTTTTTCTTCAATTTTTTCTGCAAGAGATTTCTCAATGTTCACATTACTAGTAGATTTAGTGGACACGTGACCATATTCTTTGATAGAAATGAATAACCATTCATCTTCATTTCCAGTTTCTTTATCAGATTCTTCATCAGTTACACCTTCTTCAGCATAATAGAATTTTCTTTGAAATATAGTCTTCTCAATTTTGTACTTTGAAAATATTTCAGGACATCTAGATGCAAAATGACCTATTTTACTGCAAGAACAACATTTAATAGGTAACTTTCCTTTGTACTTACCATGACCTTTGGCTTCTCTTTTAACAATCAATGCTTCCAGTTCTTCTAATTATTTTTCTTCATCTTCATATTTGAATGTCCTTTTGGAACTCTCTCCTGGATTGTATCTCTGTTGGATTTTTCTAAATATAGTAGCTTTGAATCCAGACTCAGTTTAGGAGTAGATTCACAAAATTCATTTAACTCAAAGGCAACAATTTTTCCAATTAGCATGTCTCTTGTAATATTTTTCACTGTCCTGAGCTCATCAATACCATGAGATCTTGTTTTGTAGGAGGAAGGCATAGATCTAAGAATCTTAGCCACAATTTCTTCTTCATCCAAGGTTCCACCGACACATCTAATTATCTTCACCAGTTCATTTATCATTTAGCACTTTGTATCTTAGCACTTTTTACTAGTGCATCTCCTTCATACAATGTTTCCATCTTTTTCCAGATCTGATATGCAATCTTCAATCCTAACACATTTTTCATCCCTGAATCTATCAAAGCACTCAACAATGCTTCAATATCCCTGTTATTAGCTTCTTCTTGCTTGATCTCATCTTCAGAGGAGGGACCATTCTGAGGAATAGTATATGAACTTTATTTAATCTTCTAGAAGGGTTCTCCAATGCACTTCAAATGACACTCCATTCTGACTTTCCATAAAGAATAATTTTTACCATCAAATCCAAGACTATCCTTCTTGTAAGATGCCATCTCGGATCACCTCAAGCTATTAGGATTATTCAGAGGAACTTTATCTGATACCAATTAGTGGAAAAACAAGGATAGACAACTCAGAGGGGTGTGAATCAGTTGTTACCAAAATCAAACTTATACAAATCTTAGATCTACTAATTAACAATGCAAGAATAAATCAATAACACATTAGAGACACATGACTACCAAGATTTTATATGTGGAAACCCTATTAGGGGAAAAACCACGTTGGATGTTAGTCCACAATATTATACCCTATTACAAGTATAATGAAGAATAAAAGAGGAATGCACTTGCATTAAGGCACGCTGTCTAGAGAATAATGCTCAGAGGAAGGCTCACTACCTTACATACAATAATCAGATTAAATCCATCTAATGAGTTGAACTGAGAAATTAGCTTCTACAAAATCCTAATTACAGTTTTGTTTAGGCACACAAAAAATTTTGCACACTCTTCCACACTTTGCTCAATCTCTTTCATACTCTGCTATGCTCTTGAATTATTTGACATTTATTCACAAATTTACATAACTTGCACACACCAAGCATTACCTAAGAACTCCTCAAAATGAGTGAACAATCGCTCTTATATATCTGCCACATGGATTTACATCGACTACTCAGTCGACCACAAATAAAGAATAAATTACAACTGTCAGCCTCAATACATGAATAAATTTTAATGCACACCAACACAAGTTAGTCACAACATAGTGAGGACCCAAACAAGCACCTTCGAACATGCCAAACAATAAAATATTAATATTCATGGATCCGCAACATGCTACCACCATCATGTTGGCCAAGAACATGAAAACTCGAGCACACATCAGAAAAGTCTTTGATCACGAACACTTCGATCAATGTGAACATATAGAAAGGATAGAGCATGATCTAGAATCATCCATGAACATCATAGGTACATGCACAACAACTGAAATTCCCATAATTTCATCTGCTTATTACAAGAACACCTGCTATAGTAACAAAATGACTATAGGAAAACAAAACTTCATAACCTCCTCAAATCTTGATGCACAACACTAACACTTTTAGACAACATAATAATAGAATTAACAACAACCCCTTTAGTGCATGCCACCAGAAACTCAATGTTCACCACTTTCCAACACTTTGACCTTCTCAGCTTCCTTGGCTGCCTATAATATTATTTTTACAATTTTCTCAATCTCCTCGACATATGCAGCCTTCAAAATCACCAATGCTAATAGTGTTGACATCAATGACAACCACATATCAGAAACACAACCACAACATCAAACATAATGATCAATTATGTCTAAAATTCTAATCGATTCTGACTAACTTTCTTAGAATCACCAACTCATCATAAGAATCTTGACCCCACAAATGGGGTTCTCTATTTAATACATCAAGTTCACATACCATAATGTAACCTAAGCATAGAAGACTCAAGGTTTGAGTGTTGAACCTAAGTGCTCTGATACCAAAGTGTAAGGTCTGACAATAAAATATTTACTAATTATATTTCATAAATTCCAAAATAATTTAATAAAATAAACTAGTTATAAAAGGTACGGAATAAGAAGAATAATTTAGTTACTTTTGTTACTATATTCAAATGAAATAACATACATAAGTTAATTCAAGTATATCAAAACAAGGTTGTACTTTCATTAGTCTTAGCCATGTTGTCTTACACATGGATTATCATCTCAGTAATACATTTAAATTCAAATACTGTAAATGCAAATTAAGGAAACAACAAGATCATCAATGCATCCACAAAGAACCATAACACAAAGAATTTCATGAGTGGAAAACCCTCATAGGAATGAAAAACCACTCGTAAAAGTGCCTCACTGGCCTAATGAAATGCCTCACTATCAAAGCCTTTTTGGCTACAAAATCTCAATATTTACAAGATGCCTCATAGACAATGGTCATACTATCTCATTGAAATGACCATTCATTTCATATTATTGGGATATCATTAATATCACACATATCAAGGAGTATATGGGAGTTCTTATACTAGTCACATAGGTCTACAAAAACACTCTCAAGTTTTACCAATGTATTATCCTTACATATGAAATTTAGGTAATCCTAACACTATCATGAATTGCTGTCAAGTATTTGCAAATAAGACCATTCTACTTCCAGTGAACTCAAAAATAGCACATAAGTACGTTGAAAACCATAAGCCAATCATATAAAGCTTCATGAAAGTAGTCCTAAGCCTGCTAGTATGCACACATGTCTATGCAATTATAACAAGAATTATTGCTTCTAAACTCATTGATTCATAGAGGTTCCAACAATAAGAGAATAGTACTATAAAAGAGTTAAGAAGTTATAGCTCATGTATGTATGAGAATACATATATAAGATAATGAATATATATGAGTATACATTCTTATGTTACAAATAAATCTCAAGATCAACTAAATGAGGGAGTTCCTATTTTCTCTATATGTGCATGATAAACCAAGATGCATGAGAAGAATTGCATCATTAAACTTAAACTTTAATAAGGCAAGGTATGATTTAACATTTATTTATCTTTTAAATCTACCATGATTTAATAGTATGAAGAGCAAGTTTAAGACCAAATGAGTAGAATCCTATTGTGTTACTCTTAGCCTAGGGTTATATAAGGTATAAAATTGATATCAACCAAGGCAATCGAAAATATACTCATGTCTTAATAAAATATATATTGTTAAACTTATTGATTACTAGAACCCATCTTCTCATTATAAATACTACAACCAATATTGCCCAAAATAATTTTATGCCAAAATAATAAATTTATTACCAATCTACCCTCAATAAATTAAACAACCATTTAATCTAGACTTTAGAATAAAAACTAAATAATGGTGCCCAATTTAATTATCTTCATTTACATTAATCATTCACATTACATCATACAATTAACTCAAAGCAATAATGTAAACATAGAATACAAGATGGACTTACGCTCCATCCATTACATGTTTATTAACATTTCACTTAACCAAATGTATATTTTTCCTTTAAAAACTTCCACAATGATCTAAAATATAAAGTTAACACTCCTTCATGTCATTAACTATTTCTAATTTAATCACTTAATATAATATCTCTCGTATCTAGTCCCAAATTAACTAGCTATCAACCAATTAATTGCAAGAATAAAACTTATTATGTTCCTTTCCTCAACTTCATATTTCATAAACAAGATTACATATTAAAAATATAACTCTCTCTCTCTATATATATATACATATATATATTATGATTATATATATAATCATAATGTTGTTTTCACTAATAAGATAAATGTTACTAAAATAAATACAGTTATCTAAATGTACTTATATATATCTTCAAAATTCGAATGCCAGAAATTAAAGTAAATATGAGACAATTACCAAACTATCGCATGCATAAAAGAATAAGGTTGACTATTTCGAGCACACTACGTTTTAGTTGGATCCTAAAAAAAATGCTGCAACTTATGCTTTTCTGTAAAACCTTTGTGTAAAAGCAAGTATAAATTGAAAGAAATACTCTCCAATCAGATTTATATGAGGAACTAAAGTTTTTTCATGCTCTTATTTGCATGTACATATGCACTGATATGTATATATAAGTATTCATATATATATATACATATAGATACATATTCATACAAAAATTAAAAATAAATCAATCTAATAGAGAAATTTATTAACTTAAAATAGAATTAGTTATCATTTCCAGTCAGATTTTAATATCTAATCAATCAAAAAAATAAGCTTTGCCTAGATACACACATGTAGATATATACATATATATTTATATTTTATTTCTAGATATGAATCACATTTAAAACAAAAGTATTTTATACACAACAATATCTCTGCTGCAAACAACAGCTATATATTCATATATATACACGAAAATAAACCAACACACACACACACACACACACACACACACACACACATTCTCAAATCAAAAACCACCGAACCATACAGGAAAAGCAAATTAAAAGTTTCAATGTTTAATATTCCTACTTTTCAAAAAATATAAAACATAGGAAAATGCTCACCATAAAATTGATAGTGTACATGCCTCTCACAATAAATCGATATTGTTCAATAATTTTGTATAATATGCAATCTATATATATACATACATATATATGTATATATTTATATATTTAGCCGATAGGCTATTATAGGTGGGAAATCCCACCGGAATCGTCTGACTGTCGAATGTCGGTGGACTATTCCAGTGGGAATCCCATGGGAATGTTTTTAAGTGGTTCCGTCGGAAAAAAAATCCCAGCAAAATCATTTTGAATGCCTTCCTTGATTGTCTAGAGAAATTGCACGCACCTACCGCCTATTACAGGTTTCTCCATTACCTAACAGAAGTGCCCATCGATATAAACACAGATACAATTCTCTACCGACGGGAATGCGAAACGACCATCACTTGACAAGAAATTAGCGACGGAAAAAATCAATGTCCGCCAACGAACTTAAGACGACAATGATTCATCATCTGTCGGAGAAAAGTTGAGGCACATTATTTTTTTATTTATTTTTTCCCGCAATTAATGTTGTCGCCAATCAAAGTTTTCAAGTCCCTTACCAAATCCTCCTCACTGTCGTTTTAAATGAAAAGATAATAAGTTAATGTTATTTAAATATTTCTAAGTTTCTTTATTTTGCTGTTATTTAAGAGCTCATGCCAAATTTTTCAAAAAAGTTAAAGTATTTTTATAAAACATAAAATAATAAATATAACTTATTAAGTGATATTAAATATTATTTAAATTTTATTATATAATTATATTATATTTAAATTATTAATTGATAAAAATATAATTTAGATTTTACTAAATAGTGCATAATAATTTATAGATTGATTTAATAGTATTTTATAATTATAGAAATAAGATTTATTTTATTTAGAGTTACACTTGTAAATAATGCATAAATAGAATAAAACAAATAGATTAAATTAAATCTATATTTCAAATATATTGAACAATTTAATTTTAAATAATTTTTATTTTTTTTATAATTGTTAGGTGTTATTATATTAAAAATATATTATTGTCAAGTGTTAATATATTAAATATATTGGACAATTTAATTTTAATTAATGTCTTATTTTATAAATTATATATAAAATATACTACTATACATAGAGAGAATAGTTGTGTTATTAGATTTAAAATTCAACAATTAACTACATATTCTAAACTAAACTCTATAGTCTAATTTAAACTCTATTTTCTATATTTTTTGAATTATATTATATATATATATTTTATATTGGAAATTTATATTTTTATATTTTATTAGTTTAAGGGGTAAATGCTTTTGAACCCAAGCTATGGTGAGGTACAATTACATTTCAACTGGGTTTGAACCTTGATGGCAAGAACAACAAAACAACTTAACCATCATACGATGCCACTAATGACTATATTTTTATATTTTAATTTTATAATACTTTTTTAAAAAATGCTTTTTTATTTATATATATATTCACTTAATAAGTTTATTATTTAGTTGTAATTATTATTTTCATCACTATCTACTTTGCATTTAATTAAATATAAAATTTGGCTGCCTCTTTCAAGTCTATGTGGCGAAGAGGAAGAGGGAGCAAGAGCAAGAGAGGAAGAGGAAGATATAGAAAGAGAGGAAGATGAAGACAAATAGATAGAGAGATATAGGTAGAGGGAGAGATAAATACAAAGAGAGATAGGGAGATAAGGAGATAAGGAGGGAGAGATAGAGAGATATAGATGGTGAGATAGCGTGATAAAGAGATAGAGATATAAGGAGATATAAAGAGGGGAGGAGAGGGAGAGAGAGAGACAAAGATAGATAAACAAAGAGAGTTAGAGATAGGTAAATAGAGATGTAGAGAGGGAAAGATAAATAAGGGGAGATAGAGAAAGGGAGAAGGAAGTACGGGGCGATAGAGATATATGGGAAGAGAAAGGGAGAGAGGTGGAGATAAAGAGATAGATAGGAGATAGGGAGGGAGAGATAGGGAGAGATAGAGGAGGGAGATAAAGAGAGAGGGAGGGAGAGAAAGGGAGAAAGATTGGTAGAGGAGAGATAGAGAAGAGGGGGAGAAAGGGAGAGATATAAGATGAAGATGAAGAGAGAGAAAAGGGGGAGAGAGGGAGAGAGATAAGTAGAAGAGGGAGAGGAAGATGTGAGGGGAGAGAGGGGGAGCGATACATAGAGAGGGAGAGGGAAGAAGAATGGGGAGAGAGGGAGAGGGATATACATAGAAAGGGGTGATATAGAGAGATAAAGGGGATAGTGAAAGAGATAGAGAGATAGTGATAGTGATGGAGGTAGAGAAAGATATGGATATAAAGAGAGAAAGAGAGGGATATATAGTGGAAGAGATGGAGGGAGAGATGGAATGAATGAGAGAGATGGGGGGAGAGGGAGATATAGCTCAATAGATAGAGAGGGGAAGAGGGAGCTACATATATAGTGGGAGATATAGAGAGATAACGAGCGATAGGGATACATATTCATCTTTATCTATTTATCTCTTTATCTCTCTACCTCTCTCTATCTCTTTATCTCCCTCTCTATCTGTATGTTTCTCATTATCTCCCTATATATATATATATATATATATATATATCTTTTCTTCCCTCTATTTATCTGTATCTCCCTATCTCTTTATGTGACTTTATCTCAAACTATACATCTCTCTCCTCTTCTCTCTTTCTCTTTTCCTTTATCTATTTTTCTCTACCTCCCTTACTATCTCTACCTCTTTCTTTGCCCCTCTTTATTCCTCTATATATCTATGTATCTCTCTATATCTCTTTGTCTCCCTCTTTATCCCTCTATTTCTATTTATCTATCTTTCTCTCTTTATCTCCATCTTTATCTCCATCTCTATCTTTGTTTCTCTCTTCTCTCTTTTTTCCTCTGCATCTTATTTTTATCCCTTTATTTCTATATTCCTTCCTCTCTCTTTATCTATATCCATATTTAATTTCAAATTAACTACTAGGAATGATTGCTCTGTAGAGATTACTTTGATTTTGAAAATGAATTTCTTTACTCTCTTCTTCAACATAAACCCTACCAGTCTTCAAGTTTTCAAAGACTTCAGGTTTACAGTTCCTTTGTTGGAGAGCTCAAATCTTTTGTGATTAGGTTTAACCATTCAAGTTTTGTTGCACTTTGGTGAAATGCATATAATAGAACATACATATAATTCAAATGAAAGAAATATTTTAATAATGGCTAAGAGAAAAAAAATAATTATGGGATGATAAAACAACATGGGGAAAGAAGTGTATGCCATAGAATCCATGCTACCTAGGTGAAATGTAGACGAAAGAGTTTATGTAGAAAACTCTTTTTAAAACTTAGGACTAACTATTTATACTATGTAGAAAACTCTTTTAAAAACTATTTTTTGCTATAAATAGTTAGTTTAAAAAATGGTAAGATATACTCTAGCAATATATTGAAGGGAAAGGGTAAAAATTGTAGGAAAGTGTAAATTTATTTTCTTAAGACTAACTATTTATAGAAAAAAGTCAATTGATGATGGGGTGCAAGAAGATTTGAAAATGAACAAATGGAACTTTATTTAAATCGAGATGCTATTTGAATATACTAGAACCGTTGAGTATATCTTGCTATCGGCGTAACCATTGCACCTCGTTGAGATGCTATAGTATATTCTATAGTATCTAATTTTCATAAAAAAAGTCATTGGAAGAGTGATGATGGGAGTAGAAAAAAATTTAATGTTAGTTTCAATGATCCCCAAAAGAGCATGTTTATTTATTTATATCTTCAATAATGTTGTATTTATATATATAGTTGTATATATTTAATTGATGGTTAATATTATAGCTAGTTAATTTTTTCTCATGCCCTAAAAAAAATAGCAAGTTATTGTATGTCCCCTTAAGCCATCCTCTTAGGCCCCTTCACTCATCTCCTACATAAATTTTAAAATTTTAGGCAAGTTTAATTTATTTTAAGTAGACCTTGCAAATACTTGGCATTTAACATGTGACAACATATTATATAATTCTCCTACAGTAGTCATCACTTGAACATAAGAAATTTATAATCTATTTATTAAACTTGATTTTTTGTATTTTTTTAACATTACTTAGATTCATTACTCATTAATATCGATAGTTAATTTATTTACTTCCTCTAATTATATGCATATTTACTTGTTCATTATATTTTTTTATGATTTTTATTTTAGGTCTCTTATAACTAGTTGGAATGATTATGACTACTTATGTATTTTATTTGTGACAACATAATGAATAATTTTATAATGGTAGGAATCATTTGAATGTAAAAATATTCTAATCTAATTTTTTAAGTTTATTTATTATATTTTTCTCACATGACTTAGAGTTTGACCCATGTATCTATAATTAATTTATTTTCTATTCTATAAGGTGTATAAAATTGTATAGCTATGATACAAAAAAATTGATCTAATTGGGATGATGTCCCCAAACCTATTCATCTACAAAATATTTTAGAATATATAATTCGTATTTATAAATTGATCATTTATATTTTAAATAGATCAATCTATTTATTATTTTTAATATATATAAGGATAAATTAGGGTTGGAGTAGGCACACATAAATTTAAATTGACATGTGCCTTTATGTTATGTTGGACATGCCACCATAAACACCCTAGGATAATAAATGTGAAAATAATTAGGTTTTAAATCCAAATAAAACTCTATTCATAATTTTCTAGAAAAATAAAATAGAAGATTAGAATTAGCATGTGGTGGATGGTCAAAGACCATTCAATATCACTCCAAAATATTTGATGCAATTAGAGGATTCCTACAACATCTAACTAAACTTATTTATCATGTTTGAATGGATAGGCTAATTTATGGAAGATTCAATAAATTATGGGGCTATGTTTGGCTTAGTAATATGTAATTTAAGGATCTATCTATATGATAGTCCATCTAAATAGAATTTCCTTATCGCCTCCCTTCAAAGCCAAATGTACATCTAGATCCACATCAATTGATCTAACTAAATTAACAATTTCTTTCAATGTTTATATAGACTATATAGCATATGGTGGCATATTAGCCTCATATTGGATAATTATTTATTTATTTATTTAACATAGTTATGTTTTCATTTATAGTTCCTTACAAGGGAACCTCATCAAATAGAAGTGTTGGGGATTTTTTCTAGGTGGTTTTTGGGGGGAGGTGGATTGAGGTAGTGGAGGGGTTTTGAGGTGGGGGTATTTCAAGTGGGGGTTGAATATTTTATAAAAAAGCCTTCTAATAAAAATGTATACTCTAGTAATTTCTCTATTGAAATGTAACATGTTAAATATTATTGCAATTATCTAAGTTTTAATAATTTTATAATTGAAATTATGAACTTGATTGAATCATTGCATCATATTGGAGATTATTGTCAAGTCATAACATGGACACATGATTTCATCTTCCTATTACCTATTAGGTATATTGCTGGGACAAAACCCTATATTTATATAGATCGATTTGAGGCTTCTCTTGTGAAAAATATATATTTATCTAGATATATACTAATAAGGAAGAGGGATTTGATCATTTATAACAAATTACATGTTAGTGATGATAAGAATAGGAATCTGAAACTCTTTAAGAAAGATACCAATTTTTTTACCATAGTTCTTATTCATGTTCCCTAAATACTAGTTTAAATGAATCAAGTCTAATCAAACAAGTTATTTCATTGTAGAGTTTTTTGTTATTTAATGTATAGATATGAAACATATCTAGTAATTTTAGAATTTTGTTACAAGTCAGAAAGATAATAGAGGTATAATTTGAATTGAATTTTCTTAATGTTTCAAAGAATAAAATTTTCCTATAATTCATAATGGCGTGGATTAAGATATTATTTATGAAATAATTTAACATAAAATTTTATAACTTAGAGGGAAAGTGTTTGAAGTATGGTATATTTATTTATAAAATAAACGTTCCTACATAGACTCTTTATAATTTTATATTTTGTTCTCAACTCCTCAATGGTTCATGTTAAGTCATTTTTAAAAAATAGGAGTTTTGTGTACCACAAAGTGATGAACTTTATTTGTTCTTACTTTCTATCAAGATTTTAATTTCATCATTTTTATCAAATTTTAAAACTAGAAGAACATTTCCTTGAAATTAATAAATTATAGGCTCAAATAAATACACTCATTAATAAAATATCGTTAGTTTACTTGAGCTTGGGAGTCATTAATTTAATAATTTTTGACTACTTACTATAATTTATTCAATGGGTGTGCGCATCCAAAATATTTATTGTGATCAACATGAATGAACTTAATTATAAAATGGCATTCATTTCCTAAAATTATACTCTAGAGAGATCAAATGTATATATCATATATAAGGAAATGTAAGTTGTAAGAGATCATCAAATAAGCAAATGTATGTATATTGAATATAAGAAAATGTATAAATATATCATGTAAACATGTAAATATATCAATATTGATCAATGTATAAACATGTAACATGCTATAAAAAAAGTGAAAAATCTATGTATATCATAAAGAAAGTGAAAGTTAGAGATCATCAAATTTGGAATACTAATACTAAAGATCATCATATAAGAAAATTTTGAATACTAAAAATCATCATATATAGAAAATGTAAGTTAGAGACAATAAAATGTCAAATACTAGAAAGATCATCATATAAGAAAATAAATGTAGTAAATATAATAAATCTAATGTAGGGCCTAATATGAATGTCGACACCTAGTCGAATGATCATCTGAATGAGAATGGTACCGCTCTTATGGATGTGTTGAGTCAGGCTGCAAATGAAATAACTATCATAGTTTTTAATAATCAAAACACTCAAATTACTAGATTCCACAAAAAACATAATCTAAAACAATTCTAAAATTTAAATTTACAAGTGTGCACTCTAGTGCAAAATGTGACATTAAATAAAGTTTAAAAAATATTGATAAAGGTTGCATCTAGGATTTATTTCCTACAACTAGTAATAAAGGGAAAGCATCATTACTTAACATTGGTGGTCATGTAAAATTAATTTAGTCATTAATGAAGGCACATATAAGAGAAGAAAATGAGAGAGATGATAAGCTTGTAAATATGATTTCTAAATTATTGAAGCAATATTTTGATAAAGACGAAACCAAAAAATTAGAAATAAACTTCCTCATATCCATAAAGAGAATTTGATAGGAGGAAGACAAATGTACATAATATTTTTCATGAAAGTTACCATATAATGTACAAGAACATGATATGAAGGAATACATATTTCTTATAAGTACATGTAACAATCCTGGATGAAGATTTAACCCTAGTGAAAAAAATAGAAAAATGAAAGAATAGGAGAAAAGGAAGATTTGAGCTTTGTACATATTTTTTTCTATTACCTCAAATATTCCACCAATATAAATTGAATTAGTGATTAATCAAAATAGTAAACTTTTAAAAATTGAAAATTGAATAAACATTAATTTACCCTTCACTTTCACCTAATCGAATGATTCAATTGATCACATCATTTAAGTTTTAGTGAATATAATGAGGTCACATCTCAAATCAACTATCAATTATCTAAATTATCAACTTTTTGAGAAATTTTGTGATTTTGTGTTTTTGTGAATTTGTGAATCTGTGATTTTTTCAAAGGTTAAATATATGAGAAATTTTTGTTTGTAAATATTTTATAAATTTTATTTATTAAGATAATTATTGAATATTTTCATAATATTCTCATAATAAGAGGTGCAATAACTAACCCATCTCATAAAATTTGGCCTCTAGTATAGTTATAGTGTGTCAACTTTAAACTTAGACAACTATACAGAAATTTATATTTTTATTTGTGATAAGTATTAAAAGATCATTATTTAAGATTTAAAATGATATTATCTAAATTATTAAACTATTAAATTATAATGGATTTCATAAAAAAATTACTTAAATTGATGATCTAAGTCTAATATTATGTTGTTATGGTGATACCCACAAAAATTATGAGTGTTATAATATATTTAAAATAGCTATTAGTCACTTAATTATTTTTTTTCTTCTGATTTTTAGGCTTATACTAATTCACTACATATTTATGTTTTCTTGATATTTAATACACCCTTTTTCCCAAATGAATACTTGGAAGGATTTACACATGATTATTTTGATGAAATAAGTTGGAGGGCTTGATATAGATAAAATGTATTCTCTTCTTAATGATGTATGGATATATAGGAAAATATATCATTAAAGAATATAAAATGAACTTCCAAAGAAAGGGTTCATTTTTTTATTTATCAAGATTTTAAATGTAAACATGGAATGAGTAAGGAAAAATGACATCATGAAACATTTTTTGTGGCCCCATGAACTTAAAGTTTAGTAGTAGTAGTGTTGTCTTCAAGTAGAAAGATATGGTGATAGCTATATTATTAAGTATATTATTCAAAATAAAGTCGTTACATGAAATTCATTAAGTAGCTCATTAATCATAGGATTCAAAAACATATCCTTGGTTGTGGATTTTTTATATATAAAAATATACACTTAAACAACATGAACCATCCTTTTTATTCAATAAAGAGTACATGGGAAGACTGTGGACCACACTAGGTTGAATGACCCCCACCTAAAGCATGTTGTGCACTATTGTTTAGTCTCAAGGTATTTTTCACAAAAACATATTAAGGTACTTATATATTATTTCGTGTACTAATTGGAATCAACTAAAGTTCATGATCTTATGGAAATTTTGAGGTGATAATATATGAGAATCTATAAACATTGAGATATTTTTGGTTATCACTTCATGTAATTTTGATGATTGAATCAATGTAACAAATTTAGATAATAACTTGGTAAGTTATACCGAATGATACCTTATTTAATAAATTCTCTATGTTACCCTTGATGATACCTTATGTGATGTAATGAGGTGTGTTGAGCCTAATTTCACCCCTATGAGAGTGTACATATGGGAACTAGTAGTAAATTGAATCCACATTTTAAATAATTCGTAAATGATGGTCTCAAGTTTATGTAACTATTATTCTCCCAAAACCAAGCCATAGCCTCCTAGTGGGAGACAAAACATATTAGGTTACAAAATATAGTTCTCTACAAATATTTAGAAACTTCCTATGTTTCTCCATGCACGCTAGTATGCCCTTATTAGTTATAATTACATAGGAAGTATAGAACATCACAATTATAGGATAATCCTTTAACTTGGTTACTAACCATCTCTTCATGGATTAGTATCTTGACACCTAGTGAGTGGAGACTCGAATTAGTGTGCTTGGTATGTGACATGATGTCATATGATATGCAATATTAGTTAAGTGATAGTTCTTGAGGCATTATTCATGCTGTCCATGATATGTAATATTAGTTAAGTGATAGTTCTTGAGGCGTTATTTCGATATTATTATGCTATAAATTTAGGCTCAACTAATCTATCTAATTTGACCTCAATTATTTGAATGTGGTAGGCCTACAATTTAAAATTTAGCATAAATTTCATATTCTGCACCACTGATAAAATTTTTTTTAATAATATTTTCATCAAGACTTGGTGATATTCTTGTCACATTATATTGAAAACCCATATTTCACCTAGAATAAGATCATTTGTATGAAATATTAGGTATCATAGATGGAGAAAATGTGATTTCTTTGTATAGTCTCATCTACCATGGGTATCTTCAATTTTTTTGATCTTTCCCCCTACTAACATTTTGTCTAATTTTATCTAAACTCTTGTCTTGACATTGAGGTTTTAAGTTAATATTTTATTTTCCTTTATGGAATGGATCCTTCTTTTAGTTCTTAATATTTATCTTTTTCCATTATTTTAATGCTTGAATTTAGTTACAAATGGTTTACACACTTATTCCAAATATTTAATGCAAGAGCATTCAGTGGTGTAAGGGAAATCCTAAATCACCCAAAAATATCTTGCATTTTGATTTTTGTAGATGTTGTTGCATTTCTGGATATCATTTTCATCAAAGAAGAAGTCCCAACTTTCATAAATGCTTTTGTGCTTTTTCTACTCAACTGCTATTTTTAGCATGTGTGAATTTGAAGGCATGAGGAGACGAAAATTTATGGGAAGCTTCAGGACACTAAAATAAACACTTTGGTGAAAGAATCAGATCAAGATCATTCCCCGTTCAAAAGTTATTCAAGTTTCAATTTCTCCTTTTTGCCTTATAAAATCTTCAGAGCTAATTTTGAGGTACTTAAAGGCTCCAGATGGGCCTGAAAATTGGCAGAAAATGAAAGTGGTTAATCTTTAGGCCCCACTATTTTGCACTTTATTTTCGCAAGAGCTTTCCAAAAAGGTATTATGATTGAAGATCTGACAGTCAAATTTTAAGTTAGAGCTTCCGGAAGTTGGTGCATAATTAGAATGTTGTTTTTGGCTCCAAAGGGACAATTGAGCTATTTATGGGGTAGTTTTTGATTTTTGTGGGTAGTTTTTGGGGAAAGAAGATCACATGTTGCGAAAAGGGGAATTTCTGTAGTTTCTTTCTATAATTTGCATGTATTGCAGAACTTGAGGATTTGAGATCCTTTGCATGTAAGATTTTTTAGATTCAGAATAATAATATTATTTTCTGGTTGGTGTGTGATTTTCTGTGTCTCGGGTTGCACCATCATCAATATTCCATTTCATGAATTTTATAACACATGAAATATGAAATATAACACATGAACTCTATTAAATATAAAATTTGGTCTTTAGTTGTTGGATTCTAGTATGAATCTGATTTATAGTCGGTGTAATTCTTAGTTGAGACTCTCAATCTTCCATTGTTGGTTTCTAACTTGTGATTATACAATACATGAGCTATGTATTAATATAATGTTAATTCTTGAAAGAAGGTATATATGATTCTCATCTTAATTCTCACAAAAAGTTGTCTTAGTCAATTTCTCATATGAGATCCATATTTGTAATTTTTTCTTAATGTAAGAACATGTAAATTGTTATCATGCCTGGACAAAAATGGGGGTTTTGGAATAGGGTATGGATACCCAAAAAAGCATTTAAATTATACAAAAAATGCAATTAGAATTTGTAAATCCAAATTATGTTCATGTAAATGGGTTTGTTGAAAATTCTTTAGAAACTTTCAAGAAAATGTAATTGATGTTGTAAAGCCAAATTCCACAACTTTTGCCCTGCTTGGGCAAAAATGGTAGGTTTGGAACAATGTAACCAACCTGGGAGGACATCTTGGAGGGTGATATATTGTGGAGGTTTCTCGAAGGTGGCATTCACCCAATAATTTGCTTCTTCACATGCTCCACATTCGGGTTCATCACACTCTTCGCTTCAACTCTATCTGTTTGTCGTGAAAATGACAGTAACTTTTTTCTTAAATCCCTACTAGGGGGTTCAACCAAACCCCATTTCACTCAAACTCCCTTATTTTAATATTTCCGCTCATTTATGGGATGTGTTTGAGAGAAAATATGGTTTGTTTGAACCATAGTGTTTGCTTGAAGCCATATAATGGTTCATCTGAACCATTGGATCCGAACGAACCGCTTCATTTTGCGTAGACAAAAAAAAATAATTCCTTCCTCCACAAAAGTGTTGAACACTTATGTGGGATCACCCTTGGAACAATCAAAACAACAAAAAATAAAATATTAATCATTTTCAAAAACCAACTATCCCTCTAAGAATTCATCAATAATTTGTTCTTTCTCCTCTATGGGAATAACTTGTGTAGATGTTTATAATAATGGAAATGGAAGATCAAGCTAATATAAATTGCATTCATTAGGTAGATGGGATATAAAAATATTTTTTTGTGTGAGAATGATTTCCCCACCAATTTCTTCTTTGGTTTTTAAATTTAAAAGAACAGATTTGAGGGTGCGAACCCTTAATGGGATCACAGGTGCTCTCGAATTGCTTGATAATGTCCATGATAATGCTTCATCATAATTTTGCTAATAGTTGTTCTTCAACACATTATTTAAATAGAATTATCAAACTAGACAAGTAAAAGTGAATTTTCTCATCTTCACTAATAGATATATAGATGTTTCTATTTATCTATGATGTTTTATAATTTTTTCTTAACCCTTAGGTTTAAAATAAGGTGAGAATATTAGAAACACAAGATCTTAAAATCTCAAAATATCCTACACAATAAAAGCATCCCATATTCATATATTAATTCACTAAAGCATACATTTTTTTATGTTCAAATCATTAATCATATAGACCTCATAAAATAAATTTATGAAAAATTGAAATGCATCAAACATATAATTCCTCAAATATGAATGAATAGGTTGCATCCAATTTTCATTCATTGTTGATCTTTATGCAAACCTTAAATATTTAGGCTATTTACATTGTGCATATGATAGGTGCATAATCTAGTAATAATATTTATATGTTATACATGCATAATTTATCATATTATGTATATGTGAGTTATGGATGAATAATTTGCATTGTGTATATGTGATATGTTTTTCAACAAGAAAAAATGGGGGAAAGGAATGAATCGTCCATAACAACTACAAAACTCCCTAAATTTTAGCCATAGAGACCATAATCTAACAATGAACTAGATTATGACACTATAAATCTAATGATAAACCAAAATAACCTCAATTTCTAGGAAACATTTTATTTTCCTCCATTACTCTTCTAAATTTTGCTTGTTTTCTCTCATATATGTAGTGTGGTATATTCACAATAAGCTCACACTAGATGATTGATAGAAAAATCTCAAAGCTGATATGAGTGATGTGAAAGAAAAATGTTGAAGATTGTGATGAAAACTAGAATGAGGTTGATTTCTTGATTTTATAGAAATATAAAATAAGTCGACAATAAGGATCAACTCATGATGTAACATGTGATCAATGGTGGAGATTGATTGAGGCAAAAATAATAAACTATTGTAGAATGGACAAATGAATTTAATGATGCATAGGGATAGATTCATTAAATAATTAAAATAATTATTTAATTTAGGAAGTGGTGGATGAATAATTAAATAATTAAAATAAATAATTTAATAATAGAAGAAAAGAGGGAGATAATAATTAAATAATTGTATTAATGATAGATGAAAAGAGGGAAATGAATAGTTAAATAACTAAAAGCAATTATTATGCTGAAAACGTTATACAGTGAAAACAACAAAGCAATATTCGTAAAAAATTTCAAGCTTCATTGAAAATGACAGGCAAGTGGAAGTATGTGCTGCTTAAGAATAACAAGCACATAACATGTTTTTTTTTCTTTCTATTTTTCGAAAAAGATTTAAATTAAAAGCTTCCCAATAAATAGTTTTTAATTTCAATAATTTTCGATTAAAATTACAAACTAAGATATGTATGCTTAAATAGTTTTTCATATATATTATTAATTAATATATATATAAATAGTAAAAGTATATTTTTATATATATTATTATTTTTTCATATATTTTATTAATTATTCTTATAATAATCAATGTTAAGTATTGATAACTTTCAACGTTCTTTACATATATTATTAATTAATATATGTATATTAGTTTAATTGCAGATGAAAAGTAAGAATAAATAATTGAAAATTTAAAAACAATTGTTTAGTTATAGAATAAAAATGATAGTGAATAATTAAGTAAATAACTATTTATTTAATTATACATGAGAAGAAGGTAATTAGTGATGTAATTAAATAAATCAAAATTTATTTAATTAAACCATGAAGGATAAAGATAAGGTGAATTAATAAATAATATAAAATTAGTTAATTAATAGAAGAAAGTGGTATAAGGAATAATCAAACAATTAAAAAACTTGTAATTGTGTAGGAAGTATGTAAATTAGTGTAAAAATTTTGTTCACTGACATTTTTATAGTATGTCTTGACATGCCCTAATTAAGGCAGATAACATGGCGGCCCTTCCCAAAATTTGGAAGTTTTTTTAATTTTTAAATGGTAATTTATTGATAGGTCAATTTGATACACGTGAGTGTGAGGATTAATAGAAGAAAAAGTTAACAACAATAAAATACTAGTAATAACTGAAGAATAGTTAGATGGGGTGAATTTGAATGGATGAAATAAAATGAATTGATTTTAGATTTTATTAATATATTTTGAGCTTTAAGTTTAGTTGATGATTATTATTATCATAGAGAATTTTACTATGGAAATAAATAATAGTAAAAAAAAGGTATGACATAGATCAAGGTGTAAAATTCTATCCCTTTGTATAAATAAATATATTGTAGACAAGGACCACTTGCCATGAGGCATGCACTAATGACAATATAACGTCATTGGAATATGTGAATCTAAGTAACGACAAGGTATGTTAGTCTTGATGCAATAAAGCATTAGATGACCTCTAATTTGCATACGAAATTTGTATTGCGCCCAATGGAAGCCCAAGCAAAAACAAGGAACTTAGGTGCCCCAATCATACTACCAAGACAAATCACAAACAAATATAAAAGAGAAAAAACTCATAATCCATCATCCCTCCTCTCATTAGTTATGGAGTTCCTTGAGGCACATAGTAACATCACCAAATATAAATAAAATAATAATATAAGACTAATTAAACCAAATGAGTCCACAATCATTTAGATATTATTGTCAATCAATGAGTGTTTAATGATAGGATTATAAGTGTAAGAGAGGGGGACACACGACATCAAGGATCCAAGTCATTGAGAGCCAAGAGAGGAAGAGAGGAAGGTTGCCCTAACTTACCCCACTCTAAAAGGATGGGGATCAAAAATGAAGAGAACTATGAAGTGATTTTGTCACTCTTTAGACCCTAATTTCAGATTTAGGCTAGGTGAGATGGGTTTTGGAGTTGGTACTACACCTTAGATATCTCTTTTTATAGGGATGATAGTGTAGTTCTAAGATGATAGCATGATGTGATGGAACCTCTCTAGCACACTGGAATCCATACAATTAGAAAACACAAAGTACATCAAAAAACTACCAAAAGACCTAATAATAGTATAACTAGTTGATTAAGCCAAGAAAGGAAAAATAAGAAAGTACTAAAAGTAAAGATGAAGGTGATAGAGCAAGTAAATAAGAGCTAGACTGATGAAGATAATATCATAAAAGTGTTAGTTCTCTAGATAGCTCCATGTGCACGTCTACCTACACACAAATGAGAAGGAGGAAATTCTTGGGGCTATATAAGGGTCTATGCTAGTTAAACCCCAATTTTGGTGTTTCCACTTCCATTAAAAACCAAAAATTAATCAAGTAGAATATCAAATAAAGGAAGTAGAAACTAAAAGATTGCAATGAACACTACAAAAAAATACTATGCTACTCTATCAAATAAAAAAGGAGAGGAGTGAATTGTTACCACCTCCACCCAAAATCTCACTAGCCAATGGAGGGAGAATGCAAGGTATGGACTTAGAAAAGTCACCACAGCCACAATGGTGATGAAGGGAGGTCTCACAAGAATCCAAGCCCACAAATAAATGGCTTTCCTCACACTTGAAATGAGGAGTTGATGGAGCTTCAAATTTTCTACAATGCTCACAATGGAAGATTGGAATGCTTCTTGAGAGTGAAAGAGATTTAAAGAGTTGAGAAAATTGCTTAGTGGATGGAAGGTAGGTGGGTGATGTGGAATTTTTCCTTTATATTTGATTTTCTAAGGTGAGGGTATGTGCAAGGGAAATTTTCCTAAGCGTTGCAAATTCACTCCTATCCATTGTATCCCCACTTTAGCAAGCACTAATATTGATGAGTGATCAATAATGTAGATCAAAAGGTTAGGAATGTATACATGAACCATCAAGGAAATAGACTGCAATCTGGCAAACTTGAAAGCATAGGAAAGGAAAATGACTACATAGATACTCTCCATGGGGATTTTTGAACAAAAAAAATCCATAGCCCCACAGAATTATGAAGTTTCACAAAGCACATTGAAGGCCCTTAGATACATGATGGAAAAATCTAGTAGGATCTAAGCATCGCATAGGCCCACAAACCTGGAAGAAGCCAACACCAAGTTCTCTCTCATGATGGAATCACAATGAAGTAAGAACCTTATAGGTTCAAAGATCTGCAAGAAGGCAACCCCCAAGTTCTCTCTCATGAAGGAAGCATAGATGAAGGGGACTCCATACATTCAAACTTGAAAGCAGCTTTATAGATGCACAGGTACAAAGAAAAAAGTTAATCTACAGATAAAACATGCTAAAGACCATAAATCAGCTAGACAAGAAAACAAACAGACGGTCATGTAGATAGTCAATAAATCAAAAGGATTTTAATGGAGTCCTTCGGGAACCATTCAAAAGAAGACGGGTCCACTCAAGGGACATGCTATTTGGAAGTGTAAGAATACTTTTTATAAACTAATTCAACATCAAGGGATCCCTCCAAAATATTTTCACTTCATCAAGGAATTCAAAAGGAATAAAATGATCCTTCATGAGGTGAAGGTCAAGGCTTCTCCTATGGGAAAATTTGCTCCCTCTTTAGAGGAAATTTGTCAATTTATTTCTTTGTGAACCCATGATAAAGGAAACATGTTTTTTTGGGAGTACAAGTCGAGAATGCAATTTTAAAAAAGGTTTGCAAAGATTTTTGAGAAAATATTCGTTAACAATTTTTTTTTCTAAAAATTTAATGTTGAGAAGATAGCCCCTATTAGAACCCAAATTTTCCACTAAAAACCCTAAGGTTTTCCTAATATTTTCCATAAAAATTCCTTGAAAAAAACCTAAGGTTTCCCTTATTGAATCTAAAATTTTCACTATTCTTTTCATAAGAAAATAAAATCATTTCATTCTCCACTCATACCGGTTAAATGACGTTAACCACCATACCGCTGTCAAAATTAAAGCCTTTGATACCGTTTTACTTTATCGCTATACTGCACACAGTTCATTCCAGCCCCATAGTATCATGATGAGCGGTTAAGGGTAGTTACAATAGCCCTTACCACGACACCATAGAAAATAACTAGTAGGTCGGAAATTATGTAGTGAACAAAGACGGGTGGTGGATAGAGCTTACCGTGCTGCTATTGGCGGTCATCCCAATGACCGTAGTAGCCTAGTGGTTGGGAAGAAGTGGCAAAGTATAGAAGGAGATATCTACTACTACACCGTGCATGGTATGTAGCTTTTGTGATGCAACCATTTATATTTCTTATCTAGTTGTCTCCAACTTGAAGTCCTTTGATCATTTAAATCAATATATCAAGTATATGTTCAATTTATCAAGGTTCATTTTTCTAATTTGTGTGATTTTTATTTGCTGGTGTCTGCAAGTCAGTATTAAATTCCTTCAAGTAAGTCAGAGTGATTTAGGATTTCTTTTGGATTGTTGAAGTAGAATTTGGTAAGAAAACATTCCAACCTTATTTATGCAAGTCATAAATAAATGAAATTATATGCCAGTGATAATATTTTATTTGATAAAGTGACTAACAAATTGAATTAAACCAGAGAAGGAAACACACAGAATTATTCTTAATTTTTTTTCCATTTCCCATGTGCATAGAAGGCACTGATATGCCACAAACCAGAGAATTAACAAACAACATTTTCAAAACCTTTCTTTTGTGTAGTAGGAGTAGGAATAGTTGTAGTGTTTTTATCTATTCACTTTCATTTGCCATTGTGGGTAGATTGTTCAAACATGAAATACATTTCAAAATCTGCATCATTCACATAGATACACCCACCTAGGTCTAGCGGAACCTAAAGAGAAGAATGTTCAATTACATCAATTGGCCTTGTACGTTGGCAAAACATTTTGTGACAACTTGGCAAACTCTTCTGGTTTAAAACTCCGATTTTGAGAATCAACAGTTTGGTGACTCTATTGGCAACAAACATCAGAAAATTTGGTTCCAGCCTTTCCATTTATAGAGTCAACACAGTTGAAAAATCAGTCTCCAATCAGAGAATCATAATTGTGTAGTTTGTAGCTCCCCATCTGACTCGCACACACAACAGTTTGGTGACTCTGCTGGGGAATTACTCAAGAAATTTTTCTAGCCTATCAATTTATTGAGAGCAAAGTTTTACATTTATTTTTTAAGTTTTCACTGGGGCAAACCAATACAATATCAAAATCCATTTCATTTTCCGATGATTTGGAAAAGTATGTGGTGACTCTGTATCCTTTGATAAATAATGCATGGGTGTTGTGAAGCAGTAATATTTTGTCAAGATGGCAGAAGTAGAAAGAAGACAACACTCAATAAGAGAGTTGACGGAATTGAGACAACAAAGGCTACAATTGGACCAAAAAATGCTACAAGTGAACCAATAATTGCTGCAATTGGGACTCAAATGTGCTCCAAGTACATCACCAAATAGGTCATCATGTAGTGAGAATGAAGACACAAATGCTAGGAGATCTTGGACACCACAAATACCACATGATGCAACTAAGAACTTTGGTAATAAAGGTAATGTACTCTATTCACATCAAAAAACTTTTGATGAGTATATTCAAGTTCAAGAGAGAGGTACACTTCTTGTGGATTCCTTTTTTGACATAAGAAAATATAAGGGAGAATATATGATTTCTTTGTACAACACGATGGTAGACAACTATATGTAATTACCTCCTCATTTTAGGCCACAAAACCCACATTTGTTGCACAATTTCTAAGAGCATTAGAGCCTAAATCGATGTATTGGCCAGAATCATCAAAACAGTGTGTCTTTGATGCGGTGAATAGACTTATTGATTCCATTCTTGGGACAAGGTATATGGATACTACCAATAGTGCTTTAGAAGCTAAAATGGAAGAAGATATCATGCCTTCCAACAATGAAGACATGGAGATTTTTGCCTGCATAACAGATTGTGATTCAAATTGTGAAGATGAAATTGTGGATGTTGATCTTCAATAGGGTGATTGTTGCAGTTCTTATGAAATTCAAGAAGATGGAGACATGGTTGAAGATATGGAAGCAGAGACCTGTTCACTCAGAAGTGAGCAAGTTTCAGATTTGTTAACTCTTGAATACCAGAAGTATGCACATAAAGATTATTCCAGAGTTTTGGCTCCAGCCTATATTTGTTTTGACAGTGAAAGTAATGATTCAAATGACTCCATGTGCATCTCTCATAGTGATGAAGAATTCCTTGAAGCTGATCAAGAATCCATTTGTGTTCAAGAATAGGTATGTGATTTAAATAATTCTAGCCTATAAGAGAAAGATGTTGGTTTGCATGTTATTGATGATGAATGTTCAATATTTATTGATTTGAGTATGTATAAAGAGGACTATATGGATCAGAGGTATTTGTCAATCCCAACTGGTGATATATAAAAGAAATGGAAAGTAGTTCTGATTTGATTGATACAAAAGATGTTGATGAGATAGAATCTATAGATTCCCATGTGAAGCATTTGGATATTGAAGTCTCAGTACAGTTGTTGGATCATTCAACAATATATGATAATGAGTAGGCCTATGAATTTTTTTGTTGAATGTGAATAAATTTTTTATGCTGAAGGTGACAAAGATCTGTCATATGATAACATACACTATGAATTGCAGAATGGTGAATTGAATAAAATTCAAGTTGAAAACAATGATTTCTTGAAGGTTTTCAATGCTAATGCATGTAACATGGTAGATGGAATGGATGGGTTCAAAATAAACCTGGTGAGCTTTAATTAGAATAAGGTCTATGACAGAGGAAAGTGCAGGCTTTTCTTTTGGGTGGCCTGGGGCCATCCTTTATGGTTTTATTTTTGAACCATAGCATACATAGAGGATTAGGGATTTCCAGTGCATGGACAATTTCTAACAGACCTCTTCAATCATTCTTTTTCATGCACATTAGTTTTTGAAGGGTTTTGGTTTGCCAATACATGGACATTCTCAAAAATTCCCTTGTTGAAAAAATATTTTTTCCATGCACAGTAATCTAGGGTTTTCCATTCTCAATTTTTTCATCTCCTCCATGCTCTTTCATTCCCTCCATCTGCCATTGCCTTAATTTTTATCCTTTGCTTGGCCTACTATCCCAAAGAATTCTAGAGTCTTGCACTGATTGCACAAATCACTCATCCCTAATAGGAGCCACTGTTAGAACCCAAATTTTCTACTAAAAACCCTAAGGTTTTCCTATTATTTTCCATAAAAATCCATGGAAAAAACATAAGGTTTCCCTAATTGAATCTAACATTTTCAATATTATTTTCATAAAAAAATAGAATCATTTCACTCTCCACTCATACCATTGAAATGACCCTAACCGCCATACCACTGTCAAAATTAAAGCCTTTTATACTCTTTTACTTTACCACTATATTGTACACAGTTCAATCCACCCCCATGGTATCATAGTGAGCAGTTAAGGATAGTCACCATAGCCCTTACCATGACACTACGGATAGTCATTAGTAGGTCAACGGTTAAGCGGTGAGTGAAGATGGCTGGTGGATAGAGCTTACCGTGCTACCGTTGGCAGTCATCCCAGTAACCATAGTATCTTGGTGGTCGGGAAGCAGGGGTGAAGCATAGAAGGATATGTCTACCGCTACACCATGCATGATCAACATAGTGACTGCGGTGTTGCGGTGAGCAGTTAGCGGTTTCCAGAATGACTACCATGGTAAGACGGTGAATGGGAGGAAAACAACGAAGTGGATACCATGGTACCACTGGTGGTCAAGCCAGTGATAGCGGTAGCATGGTAACAATGAAGGAAAGAACAAAGACATAAATCATGATGCCATGGATGGTTGAAGTAGAGACCGCGGTGGCATGGTAAGGCAACAAAAGATAGTCAAAGTTAAATACCGCACAATTGTTGGATGAATAAAAGCGGTCTGCGATAAGGCGGGAGGAAGAGAAAATGCCATGGAAAATTCATTCATCGCTATATTGTAGTTGGTCAACATGTTGACCATGGTATAGTGGTAGGAATAAGAGAAGATTTGTTGCTTTGAATAAAGAGAAATGTAAAGAGAAGTTAAGTTATAAAGTAAAATAAAAGTTGAACTATGTAAAAAATATTTGATTTGCCGATAAGGAAACTTAATCAAATATTTGATTTCTTTTAGTGAATACAAACAGTTGTAACTGGTCAAGTGAAGGGTCATGACCCTTAGGTTTTCATTGTATAAATATTTTGAAAAATTAGTAAACGAGGGGTTAAAGTAGGAGAGACTTTTGTCATAAATGAGAACTGGGGAATGTAAATAATAAAAAACCTTTTTTGAAACAAAATCAATGGACAAATTATTTTGAAGTGGTGAAATCCATTATGTATTTAGTTGTTGTGATTCAATCATTTATATTTCTTATCTAGTTGTCTCCAACTTGAAGTCCTTTGATGATTTAAATCAATATATGAAGTATATGTTTTATTTATCAAGGTGCATTTTTCTACTTTGTAAAATTTTTATTTGCTGGTGTCTGCAAGTCAGAATTAAATTCCTTCAAGTAAGTCATAGTTATTTAGGATTTCTTTTGGATTGTTGAAGTAGAATTTGGTAAGAAAACGTTCCATTATTATTTATGCAAGTCATAAATAAATGAAATTATATGTAAGTCATAAGATTTTATTTTATAAAGTGCCTAAAAACTTGAATTAAACTAGAGAAGAAAACACACACAATTCTTCTTAATTTTGACTCCATTGCCCATGTGGATAGAAGGCACTGATCTGCCACAACCTAGAGAATTAACAGAGAACATTTATCTATTCAATTCCATTTGCCATTATGGGTAGATTGTTTAAACAGGAAATACATTTCAAAATCTGCATCATTCACATAGGTACACGCACCTAGGTCTAGTAGAACCTAAAGAGAAGAAGGTTAACAATTGCATCAATTGGCCTTGTACATTGGCCAAAAGAGTTGTGAGAGCCTAGAAAACTCTTCTTGTTCAAACCTACGTTTTCGAGAACCAATAGTTGTAGTATTTGTGATCAAGTGGAGAACATAGGTGGATACTAGTGGCCACAAATTATTTTACTTAGTGGGTGGATGTTGTCCCAACTAAGGAAGCAACAAGCAAGGAGGTCGTAAAATTTTTGATGGAAAATTTCATAACCAAGTCTGGCACCCCTGTCAGATTGATCACATATA